>VICI01000737.1:0-31224 GCA_019593645.1 Akabosia matsudoensis
TATGAAGCATACAAAAAATTGGGTTTGTTATTGTTTTAAATGTGTTAAAATATGTAATCGTATAATAATATACACACACTCATGTACGAGTAAATATAGGCTATATTTGATGATTATCATTTACGCTGATGTGTGTGTGCGGAAGGTAATAATAGTAATGACTTTAGCAACGATTTGCAGTATGAATCAACACAAAAGAATACACACTCTGTACAAATTTACTGCAAAAGTTGTAAAATGCCACCGCAAACGCTATGGCTACTAAAACCGCTAAATACTTCCAGTGCCGCGAGGCTTTCATGATGATATTGTTTTTTACACAATAAACACCACCTTTCCTCAATGAAAAGTATGGTCATGTCCTGAGCAAAGGTATTTATTTACCTGCATATTTGATTGTAGTTTGCCCTGTATGTTATAATCAATTTTCATTTTTAACTAGAAATTCAAACAAATTGTGTGTATTTAAATTCATTAAAATTTTATTGCATTAACTACTTTCACCGCCAAAGATATAATGCATTGATAATGTTCATTTTAGCAGTAAAAGGTAGACTTCCAGAGATTTTATAGGGAGTACTACAAAAGCGGAATAGCTTTAGCAAATCCGTGTTGAAAGTATGTTCCAGGTACCAGGGACTCAAGGCAGAAAGGTGTTTCCACTTGGCAATCTATTTTTTTAATTTACTGACCCACGATGCAGTTTTGTACCACTATACTTTACTGAAATCAAGTTTCTAGATCACTTATTTCAAGGATAAAAATAACAAGAAGTGAAGTAGTACATGCCAAGTTACCCGTTTCACAAAACATTTTCCATGTCATAAATGAAGCATACTGAAACGCTTTCTACATGGTAACTAATCCGTCATGGGGAGAATTCACCCAGTATATGACTTTCTGACATTACACAAAACCCTGGCTACCTATTTTGTGTAACAGTTTAGTTGTCGAAGTGTGAGCTAAACGGTTTTATTTTAATTCGTTGAAAGGCTAGCGAAAACTCGGCAAATTTAGTGGAAAATGAATCTATATTTTGTTTTTTGGGAATAAGTAATAATTTGTTCTTAACAATGCAAGATACTTGTGACAATAATAATGTAAGACGACAAGACTGAAACCAAAAAAAAAATGTTAGGGAGTTACAATTCCACTGTTGAGCCAACCCGTGGAGCCACGAATGACGAAGTAATCATCATGTTTATTAAACAAAGTTGACAAAAGGGGACAGAATCCCAGTTTTTTCATGTTTTGCCTTTTTCGTCACATTGCGCAGAGCTAGCCAACCAAAACGATTCTACTCGCAATATATGCGTTTAAGTAACGAACCTAGTTGCTTGCTGTTTTTTTTAAAGCTGAGTATTCGTAGTCACATGACATGTCCTTTATAGGGCTATTTATTCTGTTTCACTTATTTATGTAACTGTACAAGTGGGCTATCCATATGGAATTTTTGCTACATTTTTTTTTGTAATAATAATAAAAATGTATATACCATTCAAACAACGTTTAAAACAATTCTCAAGTATTGCACAAAAAATATTACTCTGCACACATGCATACATAATGCGTTTCACTTGTACAAAAGAATGTATGAAGTAAACATCGGTTTATGAGGATGATGGACGCGGACTCTATAATTTTGATGTAGGTATTTCACCAAAAAAAACTCCTTTTTGCCTGAATAATATTAGATGGAACTTTGCTAGTTTGCAAACCACGTCCACCACATATGCACGGTTTGTTTTGCGACCTTTTCTCATGTATAATGTAATGGGTTTGGCATGCATATAGTTTGCTATCTTTTTTTCATATCCTTCTGTTCAGCTTACTCCTCAAGAGAACTATCACTATGCAAATATCCAACAGCCAGAACACATATGCCTACATCAAAACTATGACAGTATCGAAACTGCGAAGGTATGTCTCTCAAATAGGGCTTGACAGTGTGCAACCCTAAAACTTTTTTCTTTCCAAAATCTACAATTATTATTATAATTTAGCGGAAATTCATGATTTTTTTTCTGGTCACCACACATTGGCCGGTAATTTTTTTTGTTGACGCATGTTCATACTTACTTCTCTCCGCGTTGTTTTGAAAATTTAAAAACGTTAAATTGAGTTTAAATGTATGAAAATGCACGCAGATCCAAAATTTCAACAACAATTTGAGTAGATAGGTCAATTTAGCTTTTTGGTGTGGTATAGTATTCAGTTTAAGCTCGAAATTTAAGTGTCATCCTGCAAGGTCAAAAGTTAGTATGCATGACTCACATTCTGTCATATGCGTAGTAAAATTCTGACCATGTTTGTAATACATCTATTATCTATGCATTTTATCAATTTCATCTGAATACGTGCTCCTTAAATTATGGTTTTTAAGAATATATGTTGTAAAACTGCAATTATCGGTTTGCAGCTTATCTCTCACCATGGAATAGATATGAAGCTACTGAATTGAGAAAATACCTCGAAGCAAGGAAAAACCATCCAGGCCAGCACACATATCTCTGTGTTTTACACAGTAAACCTCTGAAGCGAAATGGTTTCGGGCAGAATTAAGAATATTTTGTATTTTGATATCCATTGTTGTTGGACTTTCTTTGCGTTTTTATAAAGGAGTAAAACCTTCTCATGAATATCTAGGTAATTAATGATATACGTATATGTATATGTATGTATTCATATCATTCATTACGTTTGATACACACACAATGATTTAATAAGTATTCTTGAGAGAAAAAAGTCGACCTCAACCTTATAGACATATCATGACTAATGGTGCTAATAAATTCCCATTGATTATACTTCGAAAAAAAAATTTAACCCAGCTGGCAAGGACATTCGTACTGTTTTATTATCCTTTCCAATCCATGCAATTACTACTTGTTTTACCGACTTACGTAAAAATGAGTATCTTTCGTACTCACACACAAGACCATCTTTATAATATGTAAAATTACATCAAAGGTAAGCCTTGGAGCAAAATATCCGTTGCCACACCGAGACCCCAACAAGAGATTGGACATGGATGTCTTGGGGAATATAAAAAATTGAGTAATGAATACAGATACGAAATCACACAACAGCAGACACACAATATTTGCTCATAAATTTGATAAGCAGACAAGTTGACCACATCCCAAACGAAATCAGGTAGCTGAAGAAACTTAACTAACCTTAATGTTTGAGTCAAATGAAATGTAAAAGTATCCCAATGATGAACATGATACACGCTACGGGTTTTCAAATGAAAATGGAACAAAACTTAAAACTGCCAACCAAAAAGCAATTCAACTCGACTTGCGTTCTTCTTCTTAGAACGAGTCAAAATGCCAACTGCCAAGAAGAAAAGATATCTATTAATGAACCACTGACATGGAACAAATCCAAGCAAAAATAAGAAAAGAAGTCAGGGAGAAAGCGCATCTTTGCCTCTTGGCAACCAGCCGATAGTATCGTTAGGGACAACAAAAAAAAGAGTCTGGCAAATAGCAATTTAATGAAGTGCAACGCTAATTTTGAGACTGCTACTGTGTTACAACGTCATGAATACGATACTATTGCACGTTGCCTGTGTAATTACAAGAGTAGAGGTGGATCTCGTAAAAAAAGTAGAGAAAAACAAGCAAAAAAATTATCAACTTTTTTCCAAGAGAAGCGAGAGAGAGAGAGAGAAGAAAAGGGAGTAAAGCCGTCTCATTACATGATTATGAATGCGTGATGACGATGATGATAATGATGATATATGTTTAGCTGCTTATGATATGCAAGAAGAATACAGGCAGGTGAAGCGGGCACATGGGAATCCGCTCAAAGAAATGCCGGATGAACCAAAGGCACTTGTAATTTAACATTTTCAGCATCAAAATGTTGTACTGCTAATAATACCGATACAGAATAGGGCAAGAATGAAAGCGTTGAATCAGTTGGTCCTGCTCTGCTGATTATATATGAGTGATTTTTTATGGGTTTTTGGTGCTGCTGCTGCTGGGAGGTTGAAGTTTTGGTACACAGTAGCCAAATCAAAATAATAAATGATCATATAATGGTCAATAAGCAAGTAATAATCAAGCGAAATGCAGGACACAAAGGCGCCAGGAGCGAGTGACTGTGGTTGCCTTCTCGCGCTTCTGCATGAAAATGCGTAGTGATAAGTCTGATAGACAACGTAGAGAAATTTTTGTGCATTTTTTTCTAAGTAAACATCTTGATTCACAGACAAAAAAAATCGTTGGCTTTGTTCGATAGTCATAGCGGGCAAGCCATGAACAATCAAATTGCCTATTCGATATGCGGTTGTATGGTGGCGGTAGGCTGGTCGTGTGAATTAAGGCAGTGAAAACCTCAGAATCAGGCAACACGTTAAGTCGCTAAGTAGAAAATGATAGAAAAGAAAAAAAGAAGCAAAATTGTTATGATTATTACTGCATTGCGTTTGAATTAGTTTATTGTTGGCTATTATTATTATGGACAGCCGCCAGAAAGAGTTAAGGGCTTAAACGCATGCATGCATGCATAAGTATATCGTATGAAAGCATCAAAATCTTCATAGGAAGAAAAAATATCACCACAGCAGAAAAACGCAACCATCGGAGTTTTCCCTTGTTAAGCCAACCAAATAAAGAAGTATGAAAACTTATTTAAGAAACCTTAGGGTTCAGTGTAAAATATATGCCAGCCAAGAGTACACAAATATGATTAGATCTAGATGAAGATGGAACTGCTCACTCGTACAGATTTTGCCTGGCGATAGTGTACGTTTTGCAGTTGCACGCTTGACAAGTTGTAATTATTGCTTGCAAAGAATAATGGGCATTTTTCGATTCTTCGTTTTGTAAAGATAAGAATTAAAGGTCGGATTTATCTTATCTGGGATTTAGTTTGTTCCTTTGAAATACGAAGACCCTGCTCGAATGATAAATTCTATGAACCAAAATAGGCTGTAGCTTGAGACAATAGTCAGGCAATAAACTGCTAAATCTGTTTCCGTGAAAGTGCTCCTGGTAAAAATTATAGTTGCTATGGAAATTCGGGCAATATTGTCTCTCTTATTGGACCCGGTTGTACTTATGTATAATTATGCATTGGTCTGACAATAAAAGCGAATATTAATAATAAAGTCATCAACGCTTGATGTTGGCCATTACAACTTGAATAGATTTTGTTCTACTATATTCTGTTCTTATTTGTAAGTGTTGGATTCTTTTTAAATCCTTTTCAAACCTTTAAAACCGTATTAAGTCTATATCATAGTAGACAGCACACACAGTGTTTTGTTCATTCACGTAAATCACGTACTACATGCAAGTGATACATCATATCCGTTTTCCACATCTGCCGATTGTTATGAACGCTATCAAATAACTACATGCCTAGTTTTATCGTAACTACCATGTTTTCTTTGAATTTGAAATTGCCGTGATTTGTTTTACATGAATTTTTCTTCGACAGTGCGGTATATTTCTGCAAAATTCAAAGAGTAGATACTGATCAGCAATAATTGGCGATGAGGTAGTTCTGAACAACACCTGCCTGAGATTCCTACAATAAGCTACATTGTGCAGGAACGGAAGACATCGCCTCGAATTTCCCATGATCTGTGATTTCTCGCGGTTGTGTGGGCTTCTTGACATTATGGTATCATTTTTGTTATGCTGTGTGTTTAGTTTGCGTACCTTATATGCGACACATTTACAGCACGGAAGACATAGTCCTCTGTGGACCTTTTCGCATAGGGAAACCCCTGAGTCGAAAACTCCTTCTTCCGACGTTTGTTCATTCACAAGCAAACCACTAGGACAACCTTGACTTGTTGCGTAGTAATACGCTTCGATTAGATCATGTATCGGCGGGTACACATATCACCTACGGAGAATCTCAAGAACGGATGAATTACAAACGATTAGCAAAAGCTGAAGGAGATTGAAGTTCCTGTACTTTGTTCAGCTACGCATTGCAAATATCATTCATTCATTCATTTAACCTTGTAGCAAAAGAGGCAAAATTTCGTAGGCATGGAAATATACTAAACTGTTTCTATGAGTCGATGAGAAAATGAACATACTATTGACAATTTGATGAGAAATTTTACAGCTAGTAACAGTTTATTATTTTGTTAACGATAGACAAGCTCAGCGGCAGAGACTTGTTTGCCTTTTGATCACGTGTAGCGCTAGGTGTATTCAGCAATCTATTTGCCACAACTCACCACTACTGCTTGAGGTAATTACAAACTAGATGCATGCCTAATATCATCAGTGTTATGGTTTGTGAATAGCACTGGATGCTGGTGGAAGAATGAAAATTACTACAACTAAACTTCCTATTATTGATTGTTCGTTTCTCAATCGCAACGTTAAATATGAACTTAACTCATGAGAATTCACGTTGAAGGTTGTAGGCTACATTCAAAATGAAGAAGGATCGGGGAACATACTTCAAAACATTTAAGCAGACGTTTTGGGCAGCCGATGACATTCCGGGAAACTACTGTGTCGCTGCAATAATGCTGCTCTGCATTCTAATTTAATCATTACCATGCTTACTGCCCGTTGTGCTGCATTTTGCAAAATCAGGGTCATAGAGTACAAAGGCATAGTTGCTAGTTTCTGAAGATAGTGATGATGAGAGTTTAATTGCAACTATCGAGAAATACGTAATAATAGATAGGTACTTGTTTATTCTCAAGCGAATCTGCGCAGTGTCTGTGTGTATCCCTACAGAAGCAACAGAATGGTGAAATTCTCACCGAAAGTGGCTGCAATTATTACTGATTATATCCACTGAAAAGTATAGAGCAGAAACTTGGGACTGCTGAGAACCATTTCTGTAACAAAAGAACGGAAAACGAATGCGTAGAAGTGTGGCAAAAAGGAAATCTCAGTCAAAAGTCGGTTCAATGATTCTCATGGCGAGAGGAAGTTAGCATGCCTCATGTACTTTTGCACTCTGGGCTGAAACCCAAGTCTCTGTTTACAGACGCCAAACATATCTTTCCACAACGTTTTGACTTTGAAAGGTCTGTATCTGTCTTATTTTTTGCTGCGAATGATGATGGATTAATTCGGCATTGAAACGCATTTTCCGTGAATGCAAAAACAAACCAGCGGAAAAGAAAACTAAAACATCCCAAATGCTACACGCGAGATAAGAATAAAAATGCACATTTGAGAGGTTCAAATGAGAAAGAGAGTGAACTAATATTCTGCACGAGTGCTTTTAATAAATTTTTCATATGAAGATATATACGACCAAAAAGGGAAACATTATTGCTTTGATACTGACAACAGTTTTTTTTTTGTGTTTACAAAATGTTTATTTGCGCAAACGATTATAATGCGAAAAAAATTATTTACCCAGAACGTTTTGCCGCGTCGACTCAAAGACCACCTTAACTTTTGTTAATATATTTTCTCTCATATAATATTTCTATAACGAGTCAATTGAATCGGCATTCTGATGATAGACCTCTTGCGCACATCCACTTTTTGTGCTTTTTTAGTCGTTGAACGTACCTACGTGTGGCAAAAAATATGTATAGGTATAGCATTTTTGTTAAGTATGATTTTTTCAGCTATTTCTCAATGTTAATAGCACACTTTTAAATGAGATTGTTATCAGCGTTTTGTACTTTGAAGAAAACGTAAATATTATAATACGCACAACACGTATCAAAGAATTTTTATTACAACTTTTTTTTTGTGAAGAAGCCCCCCTGCTGTTGGTACCGCTGCGCATAATAACATAGCGTGGAGATGGTTTGCACATCATAATACATTAGTGGTAGTAATTTTAATCTACAATTCACTTGTACTTTATAAAAATGATACCCATATATCATGTTAGCAAATGTGAATGTTTGTTTAGAAATGTAATAATTATTGTCGTTTGGACTGAGCTTCAAGAAGCGTATTATATTGCACTACGCATTCTATTTAAGCTGAAGAGGATATCGCAATGAGGCATGGGAAAGTTCAAGACGCACAATGCGATTAGCTTTATTAGCAATAAAATTCACAGGTTCAACCAAACCACCTAGTTGCTAAAGTTTTAAAAAAATGCGAACTTACGTACATTTATGTTGGGAATGTTTGCTGAGGTATGTAATTAGCCAGAAGCGATAATGTAAACAAAACGGGTACAGAAGATTTACCACATGATATAGGATGGGTTTACCGCGTCTATGACACAGATCGAAATGATGAAGACTAATTTAGATTGGTTTGGACAGTTTGGACAATACGTATTTAGAGATAGTTGACAGTCATTGGTCATCGCGCATACCTTTATTAAAGATTGCGTTGACTGTGCAAACTTTTCATACTGCACGCAATATATACCCGAGAATACACGATGATAAGGTCGTAAAAATTCACTTGCCCGTGTGAACTTCCTATGCCATGTACAAATCATATGTACATGAAATGCCTCGTAATTGTTTCTTTTTTTCGCGATTAATATTACGCTTAAAATCCTTTCTCATGCCAATTTAAAATACACGATTAGCAGAATTATGCTTTTTAGGGTTGCATGGAAGAGCTTAAGTTAAGTTCGCCAATAACTTTCGTCAGTCCGCCCTGGATGCATGGAGTTACTCTACTAGTAAAAGTCCACGTAAAAGTACAAACGCGGACGAAGGAAAAAAAAGATGAATATTATCCAGGAAGAAAGTATGACTAATTATTGATAAAAAGACACATCAAAGTGGAACCATAAAGCATTCAGATGACTTGGTTGTATTATACAACTAGCGCAAATGTGGAATAAGTATCTAATGTACTCCAACACTCCTTCACAGCTTCATTAGTAGGCTCATAAAAAAGCCCTAGAGGACTGGGTTTTAAACGGCGCCTGGGCGGGTATCGTGCTTCCTTTACAATCATCATAACATCCTTTGATAAAAAATATTGTGCCTACCTACCTTCGCGGAGCAACCTCGTCTTTCTTTTTTACAGCTAATAATTCTATGCGCTACACACGGCACACGGATGTTCAGCGTTGAAAGTGCATCCACGTCAAAGTGCGCTTGGCAAATCACTCGTGTGAATCACATAGAAATGTTCATTAAGCCTCCGAACGATCACACCATACATACCAATATCAGAAATGGAGAAACTAATTGTTTTATGGTACAATAATGGCACCTTTTCTGCTCTACAAATTGTTCGCAGTACCTAATAGTGTTACCATGTTACCTGGTCAATTGTAGCTTTGTGTTGTGTTTTGCACCTTTTGTCAGTTGTCACAACTTGATTTGACTGAATAGCGCGTGGAATCAAGTCTTCCTAACAGATAGTCCAGTAAACCACATACTTCATTGTCTCGCCCACTGACGTAATGTCGTTAGCCATTAACTTGGACTTGGTTGCATTCATTCAGTTCTTTTTTTGCCAGACGAAAACGTACGGATACTCTGTGTCAGACAAGTGTGCGCTAATGATGGTCAGGCAATGACAACCGATAAATTTTAAAGCTTTACAGGTGAAGCATACAACCACAAATTGAGGTGTCTGGATGTAGGATATATATTGTGCACCCCTTTTACAACCTTGTCGTCAGCAGAAAACTCTGATGATGATGGGGCCTGGCTGACACCAGACGAAGGAACATCGCTTAGTCATTTGTTAATGGGCTCTGCATTGAGCAGATTTGTTTCTCCCTTTGAAACAGGAAGTATAAATGGATTTCATAAAAAACAGACAAGTTTTTGCTTGAGTGTCTTATACACATCCAGTCATCCATTTCATCTACCTGTCCAGTTAAAAAAATTAATCGAGGTTCATAACATACAACATTGTGATGAATTAAAGTAGCATCATACTTTTTTTTATAAATGAAAGCACTCAACCGCATTCATCGAAACACCCCCGATTCCACACAACAAAAAAAAAACATGCGATGCTATTACCTATGTATTATAGCTTTGGATGAGTAAAATGAAAATATAAATTGTCGGCAGTGTTTGCGTAAGCATATTTCGGACTTATTATGTGTTCCATACGAGCGGTTACATCACGGTAAAGTTATCTGCAGAATAACAAGAGGATGAGCTGAGCGATGATGATGGAGGAAGAAAAAAAAGGTATGAGAAAAAAAGTGTCTCGATGGTGACAGAGTACAAGGGAGGTGTGACTGATCATTTGTTTTGAGACAAGGCCGGCCGAAAAGGGCCCAACCCAGGCGCCTTGAACAACCTTAGGGGAATCCTTTTCGCTGCTTCACCTGACTCAGCTCGTAAGAAGGCGAGTCTAACGGAGAACCAAGCGGTGTGCTGCTCACAGGGTACTCCTTATTATGAGTGCCGTGAGTTTGTACGCTCGCTGAATAGCGCCAAGAGGAAGGCCGGACATGGTCCGCTGAATTGAGACTTGGAAAGAAAAAAATATGTTCGGGGGAAACTCACCTTGAAGTTTATACCAATATTGAAGTAACGTTTAGATTGAAAAGGAAAATTGTATTCCTTAATGCAGATTTGTTTGCGAAGATTTTTTTTTTCTGCAGCTAAAGTCCACTATGAAAAACAATATTCTGTTAATGAAAGATTACATTGTCTTTCGATTTTGATACGCCTGAACCTATGGAACCTTAAATTTGGATGTACGATAAAACTCTATAAACTTCATATGAAAATGAGATCCAAGCCATTGGAGTCACCTATTTATTTCTCGGAAAAAGAAGGTGAAACAATCTGAGAAGTAAGCATCCCATGTTCACGCCGACAAAACCACACACATACACATACTCACATGTTTAAAGTTGTAAAAGATTTTGGCCATAGGCCACTGGTCGGTCAGAGACTGCCAGATGTAAGCATAAAAAACAGAAAACTTTTTTTAAAGAGAATATCAACATTGCGCCTGCCAACTATATAGCGTCTTTTACGACAAGGAAGATACAGACGGGCAGGAGGAGGATAAGGAATTGCCGGAGAGCGTTGCCGACCTTCGGTCGACCATAACCCATGCACACAACTCCTCAGACCCATAAATGATAGCACGATTGCTAACTGAATAAGAAATAAAACAGTCGCCCACTTGAATTTTTCATGCACTTTTTTCTTCATGCTCTTAGGTTTATTTTTTTCTTCTCTTTTTTCTGGTTCATCTTTGCCGTTAGATTATATATTATGGTTTTATAATGACGACCAAGATAATCATGATATGATAATAACATGATACTTTTAGACTACTTGGTACACAAAATTCCCTTGTGAAGTACATTTCTCTCTACTTATTAAAATCTTGTATTTGGACGTATTATTCTCTCCCTTGGTGTGGCAGAGATGATGACTGCCTGAAACCTGGGAAGTCAACGGGTTCATCGAAAAAAGAAGGGGAAAACATTCACGAAGGATTCGGTGTAGAAGGAAGGAACATATTGAATGTTTTCTCTGTAAGTTTTTTGTACTCTGAAAACGTTTCTAGCTTTTACTTGAGGACGATAATAATCATCCAAAATGATAATGGTCGTAATAACGATTATTACAGCGATCCGACGGTCCCTGACGATTATGACCGACCAAGGCGTAATACTGAGACGCGACGGTACCTTCACATCAAATCTGTTCTTTTTACGGTGTCGACAGTGACTATGTCCGACTTTCTTGCGAAGATTTTTCTTCTAAGGGCTGCCTTGTTCGTATGGTCATTACAGAAAGGTCATTTCGTATAAAGTCTAAATTTAACCACAAGAGGTTCCAATAAAATAGGCTAACCGAAAGTTATTTTTATGGTGCGAAAGATAATATTTATAACCCACTATTTATAACTGATCAGGAATTCTTCGTTTGGGGATATCATTTTTTAATAATAACATCCATGATTATCAAAGATAAGGGTCTGAATTCAAGTAATTGCTGTCTATAAGGGTTCCTACATGTTTTTTGCTCCAATTTGAATTCAAATTGGGATATAAATGTTGAGATTACATTATTATGTGAAAAATGCTCGTATATTTACTCAGACACTAGAATGATTTTATTGGGGTTCTAAAACGGATTTTATAATTTTATTAGTTACGCTACATTATCATCAGTTCATCGGTGTAAAAAATGCAAGTATTGCTACAAATACTCCTCATTTGTTGCCCTTTCTGGCGGTCCGGCAAGTAGTCTGAAAAGGTTACCGCGGAGTTGTAAAACTTGATACCTTTACAAACCACATCAAGATTGTCTGCACACCCTTTAAAGATACCATCACCGTTTTTTTTTCTTCCTATTTACTTCTTACAACATCTTGTCAACAATGTTTAGGATGGTTATTGTTTCTTTGATCACAAACAGTTTTGACATGACTGACCATTATCGTTTGGCAACTCTATGAGTCACTCACTGTTTCATACAAATTGGAACAATTGTGTACTACAATGCAAAATTGATCCCAGGTTATATTGCAACATCTGCCGCCTTCAATAAAGGATCTCAGGGTTGTAAAAAAGATCTCAAGGGGAATCAGGAACTGAATACCTTGATAACTAAATAAGTTTTGAATGATCGGTTGATAATTTTACTGAAGTATGGCAAACCTTCCATGTTAATTGTTTGTAACTTGCAGTAACACGTTGAAGAGGTTTTTTTTTTTAATTTCTGCAGATATTTGAATAACAAATGTGCAGTTTGTTGTTATCGCATTTTTGAGGATTTCCAATCCTCTTGAAAGTCTGCATGGAATACAGAAGCGCAGTTTTCATATTCTGTTGGCAACAAGTAGAAAATAAGGACACAAACTACCTCTTATCCTCGTCAGGCATTGTGTCATTTGGTAGAGTAGTACAAGCACACAACTTATTGTAACCCATTACAAAATCCTTCTTTTTAAAAACAATTTTACTCATACACTAGCAATAATCAAGATCTGCTCATGTGTGTACCTCATTACGTGTTACGCAGTTGTTACTATCATCTTTTGTCGGTAGTATTATTTCAAAAAAAAAAATAAATAAAATCGAGTAAAGCACACAACGAACAAAACTCTTGTCGTCATCATTATTTGCTGCTCTTTCTTTAATTTTTAATGTGGGGAAGAGGGATAAGTTCATAAAAAAAATCTCTCACAAATTTACTGTCACTTTTCCGTCATCATCCTTTTCAACAATTCAACGTTTTCATACAATGACAATGACGAGAAGGAGCAGTCATATCTATCCATTTATGCTTATGTATGACAGAAGTTGGCTCGCTATACTACTGGTGCATCCGCTTGCAGTTATGACAATATCCTAGTCATCGTAGAGCATTTTTTTATGAGTAGCAAGACAAGTTAGAATTACGATGAAATTGTTCATGAGTTTATATTCATGTTGCATGTAAGTGTGCAACACAATTTCATTTTTATATTATTTTCATGCCATCCAATATACTCTCGACCCTTTCAACTCAACTCAAGTGGACGTGGAGTGTCATTCATACATTTTTGGAGAGTTTATTTCTCAACAGGACAAAGACTAGTTTTCGACGAGTCGGAAATTCGTACATAAAAGTACAACATTGGTAAACGTACAATGTATCACCATCCTTTTTTTTACCCATAAACTTTCAGTTTTCACGTAAAAACACTGTTGCACAATCCCAAGCTCTGAGCAGAGCTATAGCGTGTTTTCCAGTTTTTTTATAAGGCAAATGTTACGAGGATCGTCATGCAAAGTGTAGCAGTAGTCATAAATATGATGACTCTGGTGATAAAGAATGCAGAAGGAGTTGGATTTTGATAAAACCATATAGCAATGTGAGCAATTTATGTTTTACTAAAGTGTGTATCACTTTTGTTTATAGGGAATGGAGGACCACGAACAATGTTACTTTTTTCAGAGAAAACAATACAATACGAATGAACATAATGTCGATGACTACTCTTGAGTGGAGTGTCTATTGTAATACTTAATGTTCCGTGAATGCGTAAATATCCTTTCTCCGGTATGCCTGTGCAGGTACATTACTCAATTTCTCAGCGTCTGGAACAACGCAAGCAAAGCTCTATCTAAACAATCGTAAACTAGCAAAATTGGTAAGAGAGGGGAAAAGGTCAAAATCCATCCATTTGCTACGCTACAACGGATTTTAAAGGATTGTGGGATAAGGACATTAGTACGTATTACAACTACATTGTGTCTGCAAATGGAATAACAAAAGGGAAAATCGACTCTACTTGACAGCAATCATCGTACTACAAAAGCTGTGGATACACTGTGCTGATCTCTCAAAGCTTGGGGAAGCGGGTGAAAAAAAAGATGGCAATGATGATATTATTTTGATGGTTGGTGGTGCTTCAAAAAAATATTTTACATACGTGGGGTGAGTGTGTGTGGGTTTGTATGGTTTTATAATAATGCACAGGGAACCCAATTGTAAGATTACGCTCATGGATTAGTTTGATAGTGAACCATGTAATCCAGCTTGACACTACAGGTTCCGTCGATAATTGTCAGACAGATCGTATCATGTCTTATGAAGAAGCAGTCTTTTTTTGTACTCCCCTTTTGTCTCCCTTGAAGTTTTGCAGTCTTCACTGGATTGGCGACAAGCTTGCCTTGAATGAACACATATTCACATTATACAGCCCAAATCGGTGAAAAATGAAAAACAAATAGCTGTTGGAACAAACTGGCAGGAAGCGTGTGCCATATGTGCCCAAGCAACCTGGTAAAGTTGTTTATGACAAAATTTATACGGCTAGATGGCAGATGATCTAGATGGTTGGAGATAGGTGAAACAAAATGTTTGACGGCAAGTTTCAGAAGATTTTATGCTTTGTTCATATAATTGCATTACAAATACACAATAGAGGTTACTACATGCCAAGTCCCCTTTTCCTTTCACCCTCTTGCAACAATCGACCAACAAACAAGATACAATATTTTTTCATTATAGTCTTAACTGGTAAAATTTAATCAGCATGTTTGGCATCACGACACAAAAACCACGTATCAAAACGCAAACCTATATTATACGCTAGGTCAGAATGTGCGTATTCATGATATCATGGTACGAACAGAAACTGCTAACGAAAGTAAAGAGGGAACCAGTTGGAGCTAGTAGAGCTCATGCAGTTGTTGGATCCTGTTTTTTGCAATGTTCGAGTAAATTTTCTTCATGTATCAATGGCTTTCTTAATAACGAAAACGATATGTTAAGAAAACCGAGCAGTATTGGTCAACGAAGGCCACAAAACCAGTAACATTGCCTAAAAACTTTAAGATGATAATGAGCAAGGATGCAAACGGGCCACCAGTTACGCGCGCACTCCTGCACGAGATATTACATGGTCTAATGACGAAATCAGTGGCGGGGATTCGACTGCAGCATGAAGCTCAGTAGTACGTAGTAATTTCGAAAAAAAGTAACTTTCCACTCGGCTTGAGGTTTAATGAAGCAAAAATAAGAGAGGTACAACGATACTCAACCCTAAAGAATGATGCAATTAGAGGATGTAAATAGAATATATGAATGGACATGGGCAACCGCGACGAGCTGGTTTTTTTTCAAAATAAAGGTGAGAATTGGGGTGTACGCTGTATGCGAAATACTTTTCGGGAAAATATGTTGCTTTAATTGCACTATAACATATTACATAAATGCGGAAGCGTACAGTGCTTTACTTGTATACGATTTGAGTTAAAAATTTCAAGGGTTCGTTGCGTGATTCTTACAGATAAAGACCAAACACTAGTTGCGGTGACATTTCAACATTTTGCCATTATTGAAAGGTTCCGAAAATCTTTCATTCCTAGGTTCGTGACTCCAGTCTTCTACCGTGTAAATAATTTTTGTATGTGAAGCCGGACAAATCTTAGTCCAAGGAACGCGTATAAAGTTGGACACACGTAGTTTATATCGGCACATTAACAAAATCAAGAGTGAATCCCAACCACCATCTCGACCTTTGAAGTTTTATCATGGTTAGCACAAAGTAAACTTTGCGAAACTTTACCTTGCAAAAGAAATAATCGTCTAGTTTATACGTGTTCGATGTAAACATTATTGCCTGTAGCTATACGAAAAAAAACTTTGAATTTGGAAGATATACCTCTACATTGCACATCATCAACCACATCCATCCGACGTACCCACCTACTTCACCAATGTGAAATTTCGTAGTCACATGATCATGGTCGTCAGTCGTCAACCATCATGTGAGAGATCAAACTTATGAAAGCCTAAAATGGATGTGGACGTGGTTGCCTTCATCAGAGGCAGGTTTTGCTATTGCGTTGCGATCACGTTGACTATTTGACGAACGAGATGACAAGCCTGACATTTCTAGGCGAACAGATCACCACACAAAGCGTAGCCCTAATTCAAAACAACACATCAGATAATGCTAGACACAGCGTTTTGTACTCTACATCCATTTTATGATGTATAAACGATTATACCCATTTGAAATCTTTCATAGTTTTCATTGTTAGCAGCATAGTTTTCATATGTTATGAGTATTCAAACAATGTACCGGCTACCGATTCAATAAAAAATTCTCAAAATATGTCATGCAATTCAGCTGTGCTCAGTGCTGAGGATGAAATTCGATGCGACGACTATTCTGCTCGAATACACATAATCTAATTAAACTCTTCCCTGCTCTTAAAAGATATTAAATAATTTTATAGCCTTTATACCAGGGGCAGAGAGCAATATTCTACATTGTATATATTTTTGTTCCAAGAATGTTCTGCTGCAATGGAGATGAAGAAGCTCCACCAAAAAGCCATTAAGGTATGGCTGCTGTTTTGACTAGCAATACAAAAATGACTATCGAATAAAAAGGGCATGGCTTCTCTATCTCTCTTTTGCGAGCTTAGATGGGTACACTTTTTTATTACAATCACTACACGTGCATTATATTTTTTTGACACGAAGTGCCTTACTCCTCTCCTCAATCTTTTTTTACTTTTTATTTTTGCAGTTTTGGTTTGGTTCTACCGTGTAGTTGTGGAGGATGTACCCGTATATCTACTTTATTGAACGTGGCATCCACACAGCCATCAAATGTTGTTCTTTTGCTTATTCTCTTTTGTACTTGCGGTGAATTTAGAGTAGAGGAGTCACCAGTAGTTCAGTAAAAAAATCAAAACAATAGGAACCCTGACTCATTCTACCCCTTTCTACCTCATACAAGTCAGTCAAGCAACAATGCTGCGTAAAAAAGCTTTTCTTTATTGAACATAAATACGATAGTGCGATGCTTGTAGAATGGATAATACACAGACATTGTGTTAAAAATCCAAAGATATCATACAAGTCAAGTCTGGTAACATTGTAAGTTGAAAGTTTACAATGAATGCAAGAATAAAAAAAGAAGGACGACCAACGACGGATGGATGTGGCAACATTCAGCCAAAAAAACTACAATGAAATAAACTTACCATTTCTTTCGTGAATACGTACACTCTAGTCACATATTATTGTAACCATCGAAGTATTTCTCTCTATGTTTGTACAAGTTAATATTGAATGAATATAAAAATGTGAAGGAGAAGAGGAGGATGATGATGGCAATGACGATTGTTTAGTGAAGTTAAATTCCATGGGTTGGGACGAATACGCGCGATGGACGACGACGGATAGCTATACAATGGCGTGGCAGACACAAAACGCATAAAAAAAGTAGTTCTAGTAGTCACTCGCAGTAGATAAGGGCGCAAAAGGATATGTCACGCAATCACAACAAATGGAACCTAGTATTAACACGCTTATTATTTAAAACTTTTAAAAGTACCTTCAACTAAAACCTGACGATACAAAAAAAATATAGGTCCATATATTATTGGATCTGATTTGTGTTATAAAAAAGAAGGGAATGAAGGTTGGCTATGGAATTGAAGACCTATGCACACATGCAGCATTTATTTATTCACCTTACTTGTACGAACATTCATATGTATTTTCAATTTATAAGATTATACAACCTTGGCGCAAAGGGCACTATCAAATGTAATAAAAACAGTAGCAGTAGTAGTTTTTTAATCATTTTGCAAGGATACAGTTCGATGTAAAAAGCTAGATAAGTTATACTGATTTCAAAGAAATAATTTCTCTTTCAAAAAAGAAACGCAAAACAAATGTGCGTCTTTTTATAGATTTTCGTTGAAGATGAAAATGATATAATTAAGCATTACGTTTATTGTAATATCCGCTACCTTGAAAAATATTTTCAAAAGCATTATGCATGAACCAAATCAAACACACTGACACAGTGTGTGACTCAGTGAATCAGAGTTGCCCATACTGGATTGTTTTCCAGCGACACCACTGAGACTACAACCATTCACAATGGATGACAAACCAGCCGAAGCGTAACGGTTGTGAACAAGCGAACAAAAAAATCACATTATGTCGACAATTGTCACAATGGGAACAATAAAACACACCATTATGGTCATCATCAACTGAATCATCATGGAAATTTGTAAATACTAGTTACCTATTTTGAGTTCAAAACACGAACGCTGACTTGCTGAACACTACTAACCGACATCAAGTGAAAAGCCCCTCGCATTAAAGTTATCAATCTTGAGTTAAAATGACAGAATTTTTCTATGCGACGAAACATTCGTGAATCATGCATCCGTTTAAAACTATCTTCTGGGAATATGTCGCTACAGGTGAGCTGATATAAGTAGATTTGAAGGCTCATGACAGTTCGCATGTGAAAAACAATATTATAAAAATCAACAGGTTTTTTTGCTAGTATAGTGTTGGATTTTATGTGATCAGTCAATACTTAACTTTTTATGAATTTTGCGTAACAATCCTAAAATGTAAAGCATTTAGATTTCATTACCTTTTTTCTTAGCCTCTATAACAAACGTTTAAAGCTTCAGTTTCACAAATACATACTAGGCGCCAATTTTTTTGCTTAGAATAAAGAAGCTATTTTTTTGTCGATCCAAAGAGTCTCTTAAAAACGCAGTAAAAAGAAACATAAAAACAAATGTTATCAACATTTCGCGTGTGCTGATATTTACGTACGGTACACGTGAGATACGTGCCATTTTCACTTCATGCCCTATTTGCATCATGAACTTCTGTGCAGTTACAGACCTTCACTTAATTTGGTTATATCACATTCCAGGTAATTGGCTGCAAAATCAGTACGGATGCATATTACATGAAACAAGTATTTTTTTACTACCTACTGCATATCAAAACAAATCGTTACTTTTCATAGCTCTTGGGTATAAACTTTTCCCTTTCATCTTTAACACATTATAAATACCAGGCATACCAATTATATTGTTATAATTTTAAAAGATATTTCGCAGAGATGGGCAGAGCTTTATCTATACTCCTGCTATAATTGTGTTCGTTCATCCATTCATTCCCGTAATCACCATTGTGTTGAGCACTTGACAGTATAATACATGAGTGTACATAAAAATTATGCACAAGTATGTATGAACATATAGTTAGGAGTACGCTTTGCTCTTTTATACAAGTAGCACGGTGTCCATTCATAAAAAAGGGAAAAACCGTTCAATAATAAAAATGCAGTAATAATAATCATCTTCGTTATTATCGTCATCAAATAACACATGATGATACTATATGCGTGTGTGCATGGTTCGCTGATTCCTAACTTCTTGCTTGCAAGGCGTTTATTGCAAGTTTACGTATAGTAAGCCTTCAGCAATGTTTAGGTTTGGAGCAACATTGTTAATACTAATTCTATTTTAACAGAATCATTGCAAGCGTGGGCAGTTTGCTGATATTTTATACTTTTATAGAGACTAGGTGCAGAACAGCTCTATGAAATCTTGTTACGTAATAAAAAACAACACTTTCTGTGCGGTAAATGTATGATTTATGCATCATAAAACTATCCAGGAAACCTTGAAACCATATCTTTCTTCACTATTCCACGGATAAAACTTTCAAAGAAAAAATATCTATTTAGTGAAAATGACGTAAACGTAATTGACCGAAAAATGCTGAAAATAAATGTGTTCTTGAAACCGACAAACTGTTGTTAATAATTATTATTACATTCCGATCGTAAAAAATTATAACAACTTGGCTCTACACATTTTTATTCAATACTGAGCTAGTCAACAAGTTTCGCTAGGAAATCCTAAATCCTATTTGCTGGCAAAAATTAAACCTGTTGAAGTCATCAGTTACAATTGTATTCCTTTCAGATGAAAATAGGATAATACGCTGCGACCATCGCAAGTAATACATAAAACCATTTCGCACTATGTCTGATATATTCACAAGATAAGCTAATAAAACGCTGTTTAAAATGACACATAAGTTGTAAATAATGTTTGTTATTGTTAAATAAACTGCAATATAGATTACTATCGGGGTGTTTAACGCGGGAGCAAGTATCATAAAAACGGATAAAGTCATGCATCGTGAGTTCTCAAAAAAGAGCATAGCTCGAAACTATTCCAGGTAGACAAAATATTAAAATATTTTTTTCCCAAAAATCCCACCAGCTTTGGTGAGAAAGGGTAACTTTGCGTAAACGTTAGTCAGAGAATCACTCAGTATTCTTTTTTTTCCGTCAGTAAAAGGCTGCCTGCAAAAAAAGTAAAGAAAAAATAGAAGAGGGAAACGATGCTTCCGGGGACAAGATAGCCAACCTTTACGTAAACACCTGTTGTTGAGGAGATAGCTAGTATAAGCGTCAGTTTCACATGAATATATAGCGAAACACATTAACATGCTCGTCAGAAACTGAAATCGTCCGAGTTCGTCTCCATTCTGAAGGAGAATAATACAAAAAATATAATAAAATATAAAAATACAGTGCACACCCTCAAACAATATTTTCTTCTCGTATGCGTGTGCATGATTCCAAGTACAAAAGGTTTAGTAAAAGTCTGTTGCATGCCTTTAAGGGACGTCGGGGATGTATAGGGGATATGAAGACAAAAAATGTCCCACAATGAAGAATAAAGATTCTTAAGATAAAAAAACGTACTCCAATACTTGGATTAAAAGAATAGAGAGAAGTTTATCATTTATCATATTTTATAGCTAAATTCATATATTATCGAAGATAAAACCTTAGAGAAGTCCACCATATGAATCTTTTATATACAAAACGTAAACATAACAATGGATTTACAAGTTTTCAACCTATTTGCGTTACCATGTGGCATATGGGCTGACAGAAAAAATCTCGAGGAACAATTCTTTTACAAAGATAAGAAGACGGAAATGAATCTTTTTCGGAGGCAAACGAGGATCATTAGGGATAGCGTGTTTTAAGCATTATCACGGGTTGGTTTTCTATAGGTGGCAAATCTAATAAAAATGTAATCAATTTGCTCTGCAACTATATGATCCACCTCTAGCTAAAGCCATTTCGAGTACAGAGAAAACTATACTCTTATAATCAGGGTGGCGTGTCTCATATAAATATTTCCTTTGCGTATGACACAATGAAACAAGCTCAAGGCACACCATATGATCACAGGGCCCCGTGGGCATCATCCTGGGAAATAAACGAAGAAGATAGCTAACTAGCAAGTCCGAAACCATGTCGTATTTTACAGGGGAAAAGTGGATACAGCTTCTACACACGAAATATGGGATTTGTTATTAATATTTCAATGAAAAGCTCATCTCAAGTTGTACTACACTAAAAACAGTATTGATCAAGAAGCCCAGGTTTATTGCAGCACGCATCTAAATGATAAACTGTTTTACCACTGTACATGATGCCAATTATTTGGTTGCTGTCTGGCCCGGAGACATATTGCGCATGCTTTACTTCTTTTTTTATCACGGCTTATTTTCCACGGTACTCTGATTTTCATTCGTAATATGTAAAAATATCCAACAACTTGTTTATAGATTGTTAGGAAAGAAACAGACAATCTAAAAATCAGAGGCAAAACAGAGAAAAAAGAGGTGTTTCCCACTACTCACTGGATTCTAATAAATCCTCAGATATAACAACAGCCACACACACAAAAAAAGCAACAGTCAACAGTAGAGAAAAACATAGGATTTTTTTTTGTTCTAAAGAAAACTGTTTTTTTCACAGCCGGAAAATATTAATATGAATTACTGTCTTCCTCGCCATTTATCATCCCCCTCTTTAAGTAAATGGAGTGGTTGGTAGTATAATAAATAAATGGTGTGCTTTTAATTGTAATAATGTGCCGCTGCTCATGTGCAGACTTGTATTTAGACATAAAGGTTGCTAGTTGCTATGATATGTTATGCGGGTATGGCCAAACAAAGTTTTGTATGGAACTTTGTTCAAATTTAGGTGAAGCCGGCTACCACATCAGACTTTATACAACAGAATTCGCATAAAATCATAACTGAGTAACTGCCAAATGTGCTTGGTGTACTCTCTTGGCAGTTACAATGACCAGTGGTGTTACCAGCTCTTTTCCTCTCATACTTAACATGATGAATGGCTATATTATAAACAAAATGATTTCACATAAACCAGTGCTATCTCAAAGAATCTTGAAGTGCTAAGGTGAAAAAAATATGAAACGGATTATTACATTGGTCATGCATATTTTGTTGGTACTGAACTTTCCCAACTAGAGCAAGAAAATATTTGTTTGAAGGTGCTACTATTTGAATACGTGAATAAATTTACATTAAATCACACTCCTTTCCATCCTGAATCAGTAAACTGCTCAAATTCAAGGTGATTTCTTGTATATACAAAATAGAGTACAAAAGTGTCTGCCCCTTCAGTGTCCTTACCGTCTTCAATTTTGCTGTCGTCGTGTTTCTACCGATGAGTTGGCTTTTTCTTTTTTCTCCTCTAACAACTTCATTTTTATGAGGTACAAAAAAATCAATCCACACTCCACTACAAATGTGTTTACACAGGTAGGGGATCCGACACCAGTGAGTGAGGAACAATTCAAACATTGCAACAATATACATGCTTTTTAGTGGAGAATGAGTAAGCGAAAAGTGAATCATAATAGACTCTAAGTAGTTAACTGACGTCTGACGACGTGGCTCGGAATCATATTGACTGTGGCTCAGCAATCGTGAAATGATATCAATGAACAAAAAACTGAGTTATGAAAAAGTTTACTGATACCCGGACAAAATAACTCGATTTGAAAAATCCCATTCCGCTCAACTGCCTCTGAATTGCAAGAATAAATTATGCTATCGAGGTTTCGCACCATCGTTAGTAGCGTCACATTTTCTTCGTGCCAAACTTAAATTTTTTTAAAAAGTAGCATGACCAGTTAGTACTCATACAAAACAAAGATGTTGATACATTTTGGCCGAAAATGGGAGGATCTTGTTAAATTGTTGTCAATTATAATTGAACGTCAACTTTCACCATGTTGCCATTTGTTTGTGAATTTGCGACACATTCTCACAATTCTCAGGCTCTGTAAAGAGTCTCATGGATAAATGAGTCCACTATTGCCATTTTGATCATCATTTGTAGAGATGAGGCTGGTGGTTGATAATATAATAGAAACACAATTTTCAAGAGGAAGCTACATATAAAATGCTATGCTGCCCGCATTGAGTATACATTATATATACATACATATCGTGTTCAGTATTTCAGGAAGAGGAAGAACGAACATTTTCTTATTGTTAAAACACTTTTTAACAAATCTTTCACTCAAATGAATCCTAACTGAACTTCTGTTACAACCCTGTACAAAGAACGCAGAGGTCTTTCTTTTGAGAAGTGCGATCGAACAAGTAGATTGGAGCAGTTCACATCATCCTACCTGTGAGGAGCTGGACTTGAAATGAACAAGTGTGAAAAGTATTTAAACTACAATAGTAACAATAATAATAATAAATGCGATCTACGAAGACATGAGCCGTAGCTGATTGAACAATACGAAACATGTTCATAATCTTCTTTAGAGGGGAGCTTCTTTTTTGTGGCTTATTTATTTATTTACTCTTTGTGTTCTCTTGCGCAGGACAAAGGTAAGGCACAATAGTTGGGCCCATAATGTACATATTTACGATAAGGCAATTGTAGTTGAGCTCGGAAGGAGCGAAAGATGGCTGATAGGGAAAAGTTCGTTCGAAATCTTGACATCATAAAAATCTTTGTGTTTGTATTTAGAAAGATACGAAATAGTAAACTGTTCATGTAAAAAAAGCTTAGAATAATAACAAGTGCTTAGATCTGTGAGAAAATTGCCCAGAAATCGAAAGCGGGGCAACAGATGCAAAAATAGAATACTCAGCTTGACGAATGCTCTTTTAGGATAGTGTCCTTTTTACAATTTTTTTGAGCGATCAAGTTTAAGTGGTCATCTTGAAAAGGAGCCCGTCAAAGGAACACAACACTTTGTCAACTTTACACTAACAAAACCTCAGGAACTTGTTATTCTGAGACACAGGTTGACGTTAGCCTCATAAGCAACCTGTGTTTTTCTTTCAGAGACCCGTTCAACAATTGTTTTGTAATTCTATTGTTACAAAGCGTACATCATATATTTTCCCCTGCTGGATTGCTATTTCAAAAAAAGATGGGAACAAATTCAGAGTACAAATTGAATATGAGATTTTGTCCCTTGAGAGAGGAGGCAGCTTTTTTTGTTTCTTCGTTTAAAAAAAAATGTATGCATACGGAAGATATATGGCTCTATTGTTTGATCCGAGATATCTTCTTTTTTGCTCTATTTTTTTCCTGTAAAAATGTTTCCCATGGAGGACTATCTTCTGTATCAAATTAGTTTTGCTTCTGATCTTATTCTGTTACGTTTGATTAAATTGCGGTGTGAAATCGATTATCCTGCATGTGAGAGATTTTCTCTGCACGATGTGCTACCTGCGGCTCACATAATTACACTGAAAGTATGTCCTACTGCTCACTTGTAAACTTGTAGATTAAAATTATTACTACTCAACATGTGTAACTGTTCGTCCCTTCAAGCCTTTTAGCTTCCGTCCGTTTCAAATAAGTCTTAAAGTAGACGAAACGTTATGACCGCATAACGAGTGGAGGAGCTTAAACAACCGTTTTTTTCACAGAATTTCCATGAAATATTGCAATATGAGCAAGTATTTAATCAATCTAGATGGTTTACCTGTGTCTGAGTGAGACCAAGGGAGGCAGCCAGCTCGGCTCTTTCAGGTAGAGCTAAATATTGAGTACGTTGAAACCTTCGGTTCAGCTGTTGAAGTTGTAACGATGAATATATCGTTCTCGGTTTCCGCATCTTCTTTCCTTTCCCATTGAGACGTAAACCACCAGGTTCTTCTTTTGGCTCGGCTATTGAAAAGCAAAAATGAAAAATGGTTTTAAAACACAAGTTGATTATGAAATTGCGTACAATATGGTGCTCTGGAAGAAAACATTCCGTAGACCTTTACGCTCGTAACAGACATCTGCGAGTATGCAAATACAAAGTAACCTATCCACATTTTTTCAGTTCATTCATTTTTGCCTTTTATTCCATACTTCCGCAGGAGCCTTTCATTCCTACGCACACGTTGCTCCTGTCTAACCCAACTGCAACTGCAGCTATACTGGTAAAAGAAAAATCACTCATTTTTCAAGACTTCAATTCATTCGGGAACAATGCATATCCATCCGTAGCGATTATTATGAACGCTCGATAAAAATTCAATAAGCTTGGAGGGAGTGAGGGTGAAAACTTGACACTTTTTTAGAGCTCAACCAACATCCTCCCTCAACGAAAGATAGGAGAAAAAAAAACAAAAACAAAAAAGGAAGGTATGCTGTAATGCTTGCATATTTTCTACATCTCTTTTAAAAGCTCAACGGTTTGTTGATGTCAATGGTTGAATGTGTGGTAGCCAAGCTGTTTTATTACGGATGACTATATATTGTACGTTTAAAATACTTACGAACGACTGGTTTCAACTAAGAGATAAGCTTGAATAGCAAATATATCAGATTTCATGTAACACATTTCTCGTTCCAATGCAATTGTATTCGACAAATCGCCTTTGTACTAAAACATCACCACTAGTCCCGTGTTTATGTGAATACGTGTGTTTTACAAGCCGCAACTATCCCTCTATTTCGTCTTTTGTTCCGAGCAAGATTATTAATGGATTTTCTCTATCTTCAAAAGAAGGAGATATTCCCAAGGGGATTTTCGTATCGTTGGTGGTGTCTCTAATTTCAGACGAGCACCTGATAATACACTTTCAAGATGTCATAACGACCCCCATATTAATTACACTTTGCTAAACCTAATTATGCGCTTATCGCGCGAATATTATCTATCTTCATCTACGAAACCATTCTTGTCCATCGCAAAACCTTCTGATGGACGTATCTTTGGCAGACAATAAAACATTTACGTAATCCATGACGTTTGTGTTGTCTCGGCCATAAATTTAGTTCGTGGTATCAGGAAAATGACGATGAACGTTTGGACACGAAGTATTATTGAGTGGATTTTGCCGAAAAATTGAAAAATAAAATAAAAACATTCCACCCTCAATATAGATCATTGCAACCCTTTTGTTGTTCGAATACAACTGAAATATTCTCTTTTTGCTTTGTTTGTTAATGATAAATTATTAATCAATGCAAGTCGCAGAGCCACCAACGTGCTCTTTCCTCCGAATAGAATAATATATGACCCGTGTAAGTTCAACTTAGGCACACAAATATTTTATGGTTTGCTGTTGTGCGAACCTCCCAACGTTTTTGTGCATTTCAGGTAAAAAGTTTACCGCACTGTTTATGTCTCGTGATAAAAAGAAGGACAGCTTATGGGAAAGTTGATAAAATATTCACAACTGTTTCATATCCATTGTGTTCGTTTGAAAACAATTCTGTCGATCATCCACCGATTAACCATTTAACCTTTGGCTTGTTAGCAAGGTAGATGCTACGGTTGAGTTGGACATGAACTTATTATAAATAAATGAGAGGATGTGCTAACATGAGAGATGGCTCACAGCCTATATCACAAAACACCACCCTCATCGACGCTCATGTTTGATGATCTTATCAATTGGATACCCAATCGGTACAAACACAAACTTTCCTGGTTCCAATACTTATGTTTTGTGTTCTTTATTGGTGGGCGATACGTTGAAAAAAAAAGAAAATTCAGGTTGATCGTTCTTCCTTGAACTGTCCATCGTTTATTCACTTTACTGTGTGCCCATGTCACTACTAACGATCAAGAGGGTGCATAACTAATTTTGACATTGCTGGTTAAACTATTATCAGTTTATAATGGTCAACTCACTGTCTCACTTGAGTCGTGGAATATAAGTAAATGTAACTTACGTTTTCCGTCCTTTGGCGGAGATGAACATTGAGGAGGGTATGGTGTGCCTAAGTGGTATCCATAGGGATTTTGTGGGGGGAAGGGGTACCCGGAGCGATAGTTTTGCTCCTGGTATGCTGCAACTGCCGCAGCAGCGGCAGCGGCGCGATAAGACGATGCGGGCTGGTGTTGCATATCGTCTAACCCATCCGCGGGGACCGGTGACGAGAGTCCCAGTCCCGGGAATGGGTTGATATCCCCAAAGTTCAACGTTGTAGCGGTTGGAGGAAACGCTGAGTGAAAGTATCCTCTGTCGAGGATCGTCGTGGCTAAAGTCTAAACCTAAAATATGATAACTACTGTGGCCAATTTAGGGGTCGACACTTGTTCACCTTTACTAATTATACTTGATCGTTCGATGATTAGTAGAAAATAATGGTCCTAATTAATTCACTCGTCAGTTTCAAAGCTCTGTAATGTAAATCAGAATTTCATTACTGCGTAGTAAACGAATCAGGAGTCACTTGGTCCACAAGTCTTCATCAAAGTCAAATAAGATCGAAGCACAAACCAGAAATACAAATCATTCATTCAACTAGATCATAAAACTTGATCTGTCTCTTTGCATTTCATCAAAAACTGCGCGGAAGAATAATTTTGCACAAGCATCAAATTCAATTGACATCAAGGAGCTAAACAATCAACTTTTTTTTAACTGTTCCTAATATTTTCATGTCACAGTGAAAGTTTATTCAACTTGATGAATCAACACTTGTTCATCATACAAATAATTTTTTTTTCTGAATTAATCGCAAATCCGTCCCTTTTTGCAAATCGCAAGAAGAACTAAATTTAACATACAATCAAATTTTTGATTTTCTTATAGGTGAGCAAGGATTTGCATTTCTCCCCATGCCAAAGACAAGTTGTTGTTGAATATCATTTGCCTGTAGAATAGCATCAAAACAGGGATGATGACAGTGACAGTGCTACAACAATGAACAAATACTGCATGTCAAAGCGTAGAAAATTCCATAGGGGCACAACAAGAATAGCCGATTACGATGATCCTCTGTGATTTTCCCTTTCGTTTTCTTTCCCTATGTGAACATACTTTAATTCACACGTGACAAGCAATTTACACTAATTGCACTTAATGAGTCGGTTGTTTGGTCGGCTGAAAGGAGAGGGACCACATAAGCCAATAATCACCGTACAAACAAAAAAAAATGTATCGCACGCACGGTCCTACGGTATGACTTTTTATCTTCCAATTTCCTTACGTCAAATTTCCACTTTGACAATATCAACAGTCAATCGTTTATATTTTCTTGCTGTTGACACTTCACATGAGACATCTCATTAAATTTGTTGTTCTAAAATCACTTTGGTGACTTGATAAAATGATAGCCGGTATTTCAGTCAGTGATCGAAAACACCATCACAACTTCTGTTTCACAACTGTTAGCTGATTACTGAAATCCCCTCATGACATAATAACACCGTGATTGACTCCAAACAATTGACTCCCGGTATAACATGATCCTTCGTCGTTTCTCCGTGTGTACACCACACCACACTACTGCGGCTACTAGCGACCACCGTTGCTTAGGCAATGTGTTCAGATCCTTTTCGATTCGGCAACAAGAACAGAGCAACTAGAATGGAAAGGATTTGATCATGATGATAGATAGTAAAAAATGATGAGTATTGAGTGATATGTCTCTATATGTGTCTGTGTTTGTGTGTAGATGTTAGTTGTTGATACCCTCTCAACTTTCTCACAACACTTACGTATTGCAAGTATACAGCAGATTTTTTTGCTTATTGTTGGCGAACAATAAAAAAAATGTGCACGCATATGAAAAAGAAAAACTTTGTTACATTGATATACAGCCACACAACAGCAATATGTTTACTGCTTGATCGTCTTCATGAAACTGTAATTGAAGCTGTGGAGAATAGAAGAAGTGTACGAAGGAAAATAAAATAAACTGGTATATATGTTGCAGCAGCGAGCAGAGGAGAGAGCTTAATAAAAAAAGCGTTTTGTTTAGGTAGTTTAGTTTGTCTCGTAAAAGGTAAGGAACATGAGAAGCGAGCACTTAACATTGTTTATGTCTGTATTCTGCTTGCATTATATTTCTTGGTAAAAACGAAGCGAGATTAGGTAGGAAGGAATAAAAAGGATACCTATTGAAAAAAGGTAGGGAAATAAAATAACATTTTAGAGATCTCACCTGTATTCCCTGCCAGCGCGGTGGATTGAGCGCTGCCACACGTTGTGTTTAGTATAAGGCAAGGGTAAAAAAATTCGCTGTGCTGCAGCATTAAAAAAGCTCTTGTGTGTGGTAAAACTTGTAACATTTTGTAAGCGCAACGTACATATAAAAAGGCAAAGTGTAAAATATATGAGGTAAGTATTTCAGAGCGAAAACCGGCCAGAAAGTTAGAGGCACAAGAAATAAAAAATAAGCAACGTAGTATGTTGATGATTGAGTTTGTGCCGAGCTTCGTATTTCGGTAATGCTCTGCTTGGCAAGTTACTTCTAAACTGGCGAGTATAGGAAAATGTGTGGTTTTTTTCTAGACTCCGCCTTCGCCATCTCTAGGGTTGTACTTGGAGAGATGAGAAGACCCACCTTTGGCTCGGAGGAACTAATGTGCACCTTCCAACCAGAGAAAAAAGAGACATAAAAAAGAGCAAGAAATGGTCCACTTTTTTTCTTGGATTTCAATTTCTTTTGCCATCTCGGAATTGACTGACAGTGTTTCCAAGTCAAGTCGTTTCTTTTATAACGGTTTTGGATTGGCGAATAGATGGAATTATGAATGTGCGATACAACAAGATGACAATGTGATGATTTTCTGTGACAAAGTTTGAGTTAGAGTTATGTTTAGTTTCTTTGTAATTGTTCAAAATCATGTCATAGAAGTGTTTCCAAACTTCCGATTTAAAAATAAAATGATGATCTTATTTTACATATGCTAATAATGTATATTCTTACGCCTATTAATTGCATAACAGTCGTAAATGATATGGGAAACATGCACGCGCAACAACTGTGGTGATGATTATGATTTGATCAATATCTACAAATTTTAAAATGGCCAATTTCTGACAAAGTTGCTTTAAAGGCACATTATTCTGTTTCGTTTGAAAGAATTTGTGAGCAGAAATTTTAATGCGATTTTTTGAACCAATACCGCTTAAGATAATCATACGGCTTTTATATTATTGTCAGAAGCTTGTTATCGAAGGCAGACTTCCTTTCATTTTTAAAATTATAAATTGTCAACGAGGAGACAAAAGCGAATTTGCACAAAAGATTTATTGTCTAGTACGTCCTCTGTTCTGTTTTTTCCATATTGATGTGTGTGTAGGTGTATTACTTGTATTTTTGAAATTGTTTACTTTGCACACGCTCACTGTCCGAGAAAATTATGTCGATATCGGAAGTTTAGGTTTGTTTTACAGTAATGACACCAGTCTCGGTTGATGATAATTTTCGACGGGGTTCGGAAATGTTTTGGTATTGCATTAAATACATATAATGCCAAACAAATTTTAAGGAACCATGTTCCATTTACCTGCTTGTGTTTTATGCTTACTATTTGGCAATTATTATCTCATCGTTTGAATCTATTCAAGACATGAAGTCAAAAAGAATGCCTGCCTGCAAAGTATATCTCTACATACATGCTACGCACCCATTAGATACGCACGCACAAGATTAGGCATATAGAGCTAGACTGGCTGCACAAAATCACCCATGGCAAATCGACAGAATCTAATAAATAGTTGACACATACCGCCGCAGTTTCAGCACTATGATCGTGCCTTCCCTTTTCATCTCAGAAAACTATTTATATTTTCTATAACTAAAACTATATAACATCTTTTATGAAAACGTGGCTGATATAAGTTTTCCAACAGCTTTTTATGTCCCACCACAACATTGTAGCTGACTTTTCATTGTTCAAAATTTTCTGAAGAGCTCAAAACTTTGTCTGTAGCGGAAGCATGTTTTGAAGTTCAAGATGAAAAAAAAA
>VICI01000738.1:0-31194 GCA_019593645.1 Akabosia matsudoensis
AATAATAGGGAAACGATAAGGCTATGGCTATGACAATATCAAGCCTTTTACTGATAACATGTACTCCTTCGCATTTCCAGCATACAGCAAACAGCACAACAACAAGCAACACCACCAAATTCCTTAATGAAAATAATCAAGGAAAATAAAGTAGAGGAAAGAATTATCTCGTAGAACTTTATTACATCACTTCGCTTTACTACTTAACGCTAACTGCCGAAAATTCCTTTAAAAACACATCGTTTTTCTATAAAAACTCGCAAATATACATACGAATTTTCCAGCGCTAAACTCCTGAGTTGTATTTAGAAACCAATTTGCTCCTCTGTTGGTGCTTTATCGACTTTTTTATTCGGATCATATCCTCGTTACAATGTGAGCTTCTATAAAAACGCGAAACTGAGATATTTCAGGACGACATACGGATATGAATGGAAAAAGCACATTAAAAGTTAAAGGCTCGGCAGATGTGTAATCTATTCGGATACAAACCTATACGTTTCAGCGTAACGGAATATAAAAATTGAAATATTGTACTCAACACACTCTCGTTTTCCGTAGATTTCACCGAGATCGGATTAGTGAATGTTTATTATTTCCCTTTTGAAGGCCCTCATAAAGTTTATCTTACGCAACAAAACTCAAAAGCAGTCGAGCCTCTTCAGGAGTGCGTTGTTCGTTGCTAACGTGACGATTATAATGTAACTTACGCACGAGAAACTAAAATTAAACTGAAGCAAAAACATTTATGCGTTTGCTCTTTTGGTATGGATTTTTAACGAATGCCATGCGGTATAAAAAACAGCACAAAAAACAAGATGGTGACATATTCGTTTCTCTGGGTTGATGAGCTGTCTCGTTTGTTATAGCTCTTATAAAGTCAACAGAGAACGTGTGCTTTTAAAGAAAATCAAGAAAATGTACTGCCAACTTGATTTTGTCTGTTAATTTCTCCATGGGCGATGCTGATTGTCATGATGTATGGATCGTGAGCTCACACAGATTTTTTTTTGCGCTGAGTATTGGGTTAAATGAGCCGGAATCAAGGGTAAAAGAATCTCAGTTTAGGTACATACTACATACAAGAAAACGTTAAAAAAGGATATAATGTTTGGATGGTAGTTTTTGGCACAATGTTTCTGATCACCATTTGGTGAAGTTCGTAGCTTAAAAAGGAGGTGACCTAAGAACACTGAGCGCATCTGTATTTACATAACAAACCCGTTTCGATGTTATTCTGAAATTTCTAGAGACTACTGTCATGAGACGACAGTGTTTTTGGAACACCAAACACTGATAACAAAAAAACTTGTCTGTACTCATGGAGGGAACATAAACAGAATAAGTGATGCCAAGTACAACATTTTCCTTCTATATGCAATAGACTGGGCATATCCCTTCTGGCGACTGGTTGTATGAGTAACGTTAACGGGTAAAGAAACGAAATGAATCAGGAAGGATTAGATATCTTTACAAAATTGTAGTTAAAAAAACGGTTAGTAGATTACCCTATAATGATAGAAACCCAGCAGCCCATCCCTCTCTACGGATATACTCCATTTGACTGATGAGGAAGCAAAAGCTATACCTACTTCATGAATGTTACGGGCAACCATAATATTAATAGACCCGGAGTAAGCTAGGGAGATAGTTGATGGAAGCTGAAAATGCCTAATTTTGGAGAAATGAGAAACCGTACGTGTAATATATGTGAAGCATAGGGGAAACAGAAAAGCAAGCGATTTTGTTTTCGCGGAATCTAAAAAAAGTTGAAGACATTATCTACTTTACGTTCAAGTCTTTTAAATTGCCGTGTGCTTTTTGAAAATTTCCATGGCCCTCAGAAAAAAAATTCCTTACTCCTTGAAACTCAGGAGACTAAAGCTTATCGCTCAAAGAGCCAGGTTCACGATTAAACTCGCTGCAGGTTTGTGTCAAACGTTTCTATGCATCATGGGAATGACATTTCATGTCAGTATCTTCGACAAATTCGAAACACATATATCATCTAGATTTCGGAGATTTTTCGGTGGTATCATACTTCCTTGAAAAGATAAGGTTGGAACTTTCGCATTCATCAAAAAGCGATTCAAATATACATGATGGAAATAAAGAGAAGGAGATTCGACTCCATTTTCTAATACATAAATGCTGATACAGCAAGCAATCCGAAGCTTTTTGGAAATTACTGCTTTGACTGAGGCAAAATACGTTTACGCAAGTCTTTGGAAGACGTCACCATCATTTATAGATGCGTTCGAAGAAAATTCATTTATTTGTTTTTCGAAAGAAGAAATGTCAACCAGTCCAAAAGTCTGATCACTCTAACTTTGCTATTTTTAAACCATGAAATATCGAGTCTTGCATTGCATCATCACTACTTGGCCGACCAGAAATATGGCGGATTGCGATCGGTATTACATTATGTAAATTGTAAAAAAAACATACTGCACGCTAATTGGATACAAATGTATAGGACTACACCGAGATTACATTACATCATCTTGGTAAACATAAAAACGTTACGTTACAATATTTTTTAAACTCCCCAAACGAACTCAAAAAATAAAGGAAGTTTGTTTTAAAATTGAAAACCTCATATTCTTATTACATGCGAACCTAACATGTTTCCTGCAACAAAATTTTGTGCTAGGCATAATTTCGTGCTACTATAACTATGGTAACCTGAGAGCTGGGCGGGTGGAGCCTAATTAAGGGAATTTCTTCCAATAAGATAGCGTTAGGCTCCACCTCCCCAATAAAATCCTAATATCTCCCTGTATAGCTCAACATGTGAGTTGTTTGAAGGCTAGATGTGAAAAGTAAAAATGTAACAAAGATCCAAATCACGTGCCAATTGAACTAATATTACTCTTGTCATATTTATTTCTGTTTCAGGTTTTCAGGGCGATGTTTGTTTACGAATTTCTAACAGCAGCGCTGACTATTGATTCCTATACGAAGAACTGCTAAATGACGTTAATATTTTTTAAAATCAGGCAACCCAGAATGCGTTCAGCACTTTGCAAAAATCGTAGAGAAGGAATTTCCCGCAATGTGTCTATCTGAAGACATAATCTAACGTGTACTCTATATGCCTCTTGTAAGCCTTAAGATCGCTAGAAATCATACAGTAAATCCATCCATCCTAAGTCCAAAAGAACGCAATTTACCAAGGCAAATAATCAAACAATTCAAAATTACAAAGGCAGCATGATACTTACAAAGGAAAAAAATCTGTCCCATTACATGTACATTGCCGCCAAACCAACAAACATTTAAAGCAATTTTCAAACTTATACTTACAGTTAGATTTTCGTAACTTTATGTATGTACATTTAATGAGCACAAATGCGTTTAGGAATAGAGTAAATAAAATAAAAGGCTGTCAAACCAGAAGATGGGCCCTGACTAATTCTGACTCTTGAGGTTTTGCGAAAGATTTATGTGTTTTTATTTCAATGCACGCCTTAGTCGCTTTAACAATGCATTCTGATGTGCGTTTCTATGCTGGAAGTGCACTTTCAACTTTCCAACGAGTGAAATAGTATTACTTGTAAGTTTGTACATGCGCAAAAAACGAAATTTCCTAAATCTGGTAAACTTTAGCTACGCATGCTAGGAGAGTGCAAGTCGTCAGAAAATCAGAAAAAATTACCTGCAAGTTGTCAGAAAATCAGAAAAAAAATGCCTGCAAGTTGTCAGAAAATCAGAAAAAAATGCCTGCAAGTTGTCAGAAAATCAGAAAAAAAATCGGCAAGTTGTCAGAAAATCAGAAAAAATTTTGATGCAAGTTGTCAGAAAATCAGAAAAAATTTCGATGCAATTTGTCAGAAAATCAGAAACAGCAAAAAAATCGAAACTAAGCTCATTGACACCGTTACTCCCAAAAATTGAAGAAATGAAAATCTAGAAGAGCGAAGCAAGCAGTAAACCCAAACATAGTACTTTAATTGATTTCATGAAGTTTACGGAAATATGTCATTAAGTTCAGAGGATCATCTTTGTAGTTTGAATCTTTATTACAAAGCCACCATTTTCGATTACAATTTGAAATATTTTTTGCTATGCAAAATTTTGATTATAGTTTATATATATCACATTAATCTACAGTTTTAATCCCTTCCATTTATTAAGTAGTGAAAGAAAAATAGGGCTGCACCGCGTCCACCAATTACCCGGACTTGCCGGGCCCGGGTATTTTTAAATTTTCAGAGACTCGGCCGGGTATCCGATAAATAAAATATTTCGCAAATGATACTGGAACCGCGTATTATATGCGTATATTTCTTTTATTACTTATACTTTCTAACACAAAAAAGCTAAATAGTGATAATGCAGGTGTAGTATTATTGCATTATTCTTGTGTTTAAAATTCCCAAATATCTCTAGCTTCCGAAAATACTCTTTCACAGTAAACGCTTGTTTGGGGACATGACGAACACATGTGGGCCTACTTTTGGACAGTTAAACAGAATGTAGAGAGAGTTGACTCGCCCAGTTCTGGGGCCTCGAAGGCAGGGTGGATAATTTTACTAATATTTTAGGGTTGGCAATGAAATTTAGGTTAATTCCTGCAATTTCGTTGGGGTAACGGGGAAGGTGAGGTTACTTTCGGCAAGATGTTGGCAGTATAGGTTAACCTGATGCCAATTTCGGTTATTTTTTTCGTTTCTGATTTTCTGACAAATTGCATCGAAATTTCTCTGATTTTCTGACAACTTGCATCAAAATTTTTTCTGATTTTCTGACAACTTGCAGATTATTTTTCGGATTTTCTGACAACTTGCAGGCATTTTTTTCTGATTTTCTGACAACTTGCACACTCCCGCATGCTATAGCTTAAGTGGATGGATAACAGTATTACTGGTGCAATGTAAATATATAATCTTCCTTTAACAAATCTACTTCTGTTATGTCGAATTTTGTGTCCTTTGCCAAACATGACACTCCATTATTTATCGAAGATCGTGAAAACAAATGACGACGCCATGGAATTTTGTTTTTGCAAGGAGTTATATTATACCTACATGTATGAATAAAATGGAACACAAGGTTCGAGAATTTAGTTCTTTTTCCAAATGTCGCAGAAATGTGAACATCGCCAAACTCTACACCAAACGAACAATGACTCGCTTTGAGAGGTCATCTTAAGGGTGCACAAAGCTTGCTTTTGAGCTACATCCAAAATCCATCCTATCCCTTATCCATTATCTAGTTATCATTTTTGTGCATTTTGCATGCATAATCTGGAAACCCCAGATATACAACGACTACTACGGGTTCTTTAGCTCTTCATTAAGCCTTGATCTGGCAAGAATGAAGACTTTCTTCTTACACAAGATTAATTTTAATGGTTTCCATCCCATTTAACTCCCTGGAAAAAACTGTTCGAGATTCAAGCGTACTTTTGGAGGATAAGATTTTTTTCCATGTGAGTCATTAAGTACAGGTTATTTGTGTATTATCTTTGCAATGGAAGCAAATGGAAGAATTTCTACATCATGGATTTAAAATTGGCGTACGTCTTATCTATATTATGCCGGATGTAACCAATGGGACGAAACAGAGATCTTCTTACCTAGTCCGTATCCATGTCGACCATACCACAGAAGTATTATCGTGCCATATACCATATACATTGCAAACTACATTTATTCAAGAAAGTTGCTACTCAAAACGACATACGAGCGCCATCGTTCTCATCATTTTAACAACGTTTTCATGTGAACCGGTTCCTTGTTACTACTGGGAACTCGAAGCACCGTCGGTTCCAAAACAATGCCATGCTCTCAGCTGCTCGGCAGTTCACCGACCACGTTGTGTCCAGCTTACACTACTGCCGCGTAAACTAGTGAAAGCAAAGCGTTATGAGGTTCGTGCTTTTTCCAACAGGCATGACACGGCAACAGTGTGAGAGTACTATACAAGCATACTTTCTCTTGTTCCATGTAGTAACCAATGCACGCTCTTCATTCTACAAAGAGACTGCACACGTTACTCGCAATGACAGTTAGTACACATGGTCGTCTTTGCACAATGAGCTGCTTTGCTCAGACAAAACCTCTCCTTTTCTTTACCTCCTTGTCCTATAGGTGTTGTGATCGTATTTTCTACTAGAGACAACTTCAGTTTGACTTGAATGAATGTTCATATCCGTGAAATTTTCATGTTTAGATCACTGCACTGCTTCTTATATTCCACTTCGGTGCTACAGACTCGCCCATTCTTTATGTCACCAGACACACACAAGCACACAACACGGGAATAGAATTATGTATATTCGAAAAAAAGATCCGTAAAAAACGATCTACTTTCTCTTACACTTTCTCTAGCGTTGCGTTTCGGATACTATTTTACTTTCTATCCAATTTCCACTACTTGTAGTTTTTTCATTGCCAATGCGATATGAAAGCAAACATACAAAGGCACATAGTATTGACAGACAAGTCTTTTTAAACAAATATGCACTATGAAATTCCAATGTTTTACTTGTTCACTCACAGCAAGGTCCCTAGTTTTCTGGTGGTTACTATTACGTGCTTCGCGTGTAACTCTATCAGGCCGGGTATTTTTTTTATCTCTGTTGACAAAGTTAGCCAAGAACGCGACTGTTTGAAAATGCTAGAGAAACATCTCAGCGTGCCACATAGCTTACCAAACTATTTTTCTCTTTCGTCGCAGAATAGTCCAGTACAGGAATAATTCAGGATGATTTTTTCCTCTCTCTTGACTATATCAACAAAATGTGGTAGTAAAACTTTCTCGTAACTTTCAAACGGGGGATGATGTTGACGATGGCATTACTATAGTTGAGATGATAACGATGATGATCATCATTACGATGCAGCTCAGTAGACGAACTTTTACTATGCAAGCACATGATCATCGCAGTTCTTGCTGCTGCTGCTGTGTTGCTGAACACTCCTGACGATCGTGTTGATGTTGTTTCTCATCCAGAGCCTATTCTTTTTTGCGGTACCTATTTTTTGAGTCGTCCAGCCTGTATGAAGGGATGCTGCCGGAAACAACCGACAATTTTCTCCAGTTTTCTTGCTAGTATTTTCCCTACCTTTTACCCTGAAGAATGGTAATAATCATAAGACCTTTCTATAAGTGCACTACGCATAACAATTTCTCTAAAAGCGTTCACATAAATACCGGTGAAATTATTCTAGGAAACCGGAGAGCTTCATATTTGGAGAAAGGAAAAACTTGTTATAGAAACAGCAACAGCAGCGTAATGAAACAAAGCTGGAACATAAAGAAGAAAAAGAACATCAGCAGTCGCATCAACATATCTCTTGGTTCTATTTATAAAGCCAGATGGATAACTTTTGCAACAAAAATGTTTGTGTAAAAGTTGGGAATGAGCCTAGACGAAAAAGCATAAATATTCCTTGGCAGAAAAAACCGTAAAAATGAAACTAAAGATGCATATCATAAGTTTACGCGTACTTTTTTCCCTTCCCTGAATAATATGATTACACCATCCGTAAAATAATTCGACCGATGTTTGTGGTTGCAGTACCCTTAGTTCCTTTCAATGAGACCTAACGCAGATACATTTACTAAAAACCGAATAAAGCCAGATGGATAACTTTTGCAACAAAAATGTTTGTGTATAAGTTGGGAATGAGCCTAGACGAAAAAGCATAAATATTCCTTGCCAGAAAAAACCGTAAAAATGAAACTAAAGATGAATATCATAAGTTTACGCGTACTTTTTCCCTTCGCTGAATAATATGATTACACCATCCGTAAAATAATTCGACCGATGTTTGTGGTTGCAGTACCCTTAGTTCCTTTCAATGAGACCTAACGCAGATACATTTACCAAAAACCGTTTAAAAAACATGTATTTAGTACCTTTCTACCAAACTACGATTTCTTCGGAGAAACGATGACAGAAGTAGGGTAAAAGAGGGAAAGTTTACAAGATAAAAATGTGTTTAAAAGGCTTTCCCTAATATTTTAAAAATGTAAATTTTTGAGTCTACTCTACGTACTATTTTCGTTTTGATAAATTATTTAGGAGCAAAAGTACCTCAAAATATTTTAAATGTCTGGCTTGCCGAGCCTGGAAAATGCCTGAGAGGAAACACGAAGAAGTGGTGAGACAGTTTCTGGGAACGATGGTTACTATTCAAGTTTCAAAAGCGACAACAGTGTCGAGGCGGTTTTACTTGTAGTCTCCTTGCTTATTGTGTAGTTATTTCCGAACTTCCTGGTGGATACTTCTTGTTGTAAAATTGTAATAGAGTATGCCTCTGAGACCCTCAGGATGTACAAGACAGCATATATCCTTCTTTATTTTTGTACAGAAAGAAAAATTATTGCAAGAATTTTCTTTTCTTTATCTACCAAGAACTGTAAAGCCTTACAAGATTTTAGTGAAAGTTCCGGGCTTGTGTTGTAACGTGTCTGTACATTTCATTTAAACGNAAGCCTTACAAGATTTTAGTGAAAGTTCCGGGCTTGTGTTGTAACGTGTCTGTACATTTCATTTAAACGACAAGCTGGTGGGGTTTTCCTACCAAAAACATAGTCAAGTAACTTTAGGCCAAGAATAATAACATCTAACGAAACGCAAGAGGATCAGTATGAGAATCCTGGAATATCACAACTACAAGAGAAAAGTATGTATCACATCAAGAGTTAGGAAGAAGCTGTGTGAAAATAAATAAAAATCACGAGAACGGTAAAAATCTTTTTTTCCTTTCTTTAATGCTACTTTACAGTACACAGTGGAAGTTCAGCATCAAGTGCAGAGTTTAAGAGCCTTTCCCTTTCCAGCCATTTAAATTCCTCTTGTTTGGTTTTTCCCGCGAATTCTACTTTAAAAAACTAACTGGTAGGGGTCGACGAAAATTGCAATGAGTAATAGTGCAAACTACTCTTGCTTGATGTGACACGACGTCTTATGGTTCACTGCAATGGAATCGGAACACGCAGATTTTATCCGACTCTCATTGCTTTCACCATACCTCAAGTTTTCCGAGTCAAATGCAAACACGTATCATAAATACTGTGATGAAACAGTTATGCACATATAATTTGTAGTACATGTACGTCTTTATGACTGTTTGGCTGCATATCTTCACATTTCCCCTCAGCGTTGCTATATTCGCTATATTACCGTTGCGCCTGCATAAATATCTATTATGATTGTTGTCTTGCTCTAGAAAAATCAAGCCTGCAGTTTTATTTGAAAGAGACTCATTCGAATTCTTGCTAAGTCACGGCAGAGAAGGAATGCAATTTTCTGTATTTTATTTTTATACGTGCACCGTGAACTTAAGTGTATGTATGTTCCTTACTACAACGTTTGGAACAAAATCAAGTAGTTTTCGTAATAATCCTGTACAAGTCCCACACACCACATATGGATTACCTAACTCGACCTTTTTTCTATCTTGCTGGCAGTAACAAAAATGGGAAATACCTCGTGTGAAATCTAAACGAAGGGATTTTTTTAGTAGTTTTCCCAAATTCTTGTTTACTCTACTGTATATTATTGTCCCTTTGTATCAATAAAGTTTGAGCGAAATTGCTTTCAATATCAATATAACGAGCCTCTTTTCCTTTTCTCTATATTACCTACATAACATTTACGTATTTTGCTGTTTACCTGTACAACTAAAAAAGAAAATGAGGTTGGCGCTTGGTTTTTTTTGTAAATGTTTAAGTCAGCAACATAATAATACACAGCAAAAATGTGCATTCAGCTTTTACTGTTTCAAGATTACCCTTTTGAATCCTTCAAGTGAACATAATAATAAAATAAAACTCAAGAACTCGGCCCAATCACTTGATTCTTTCACGAATAAGCTTATTAGAAACCATTTTTCTGAATTCTGTTATCACGTAGTACTTTTTGAGGAGCATTTGAAAGAAAGTATGTTGAAAAGGACTGGGTACAAATCGTGTACACGTAATAGGGAAGAACAATAAAGCCATTTTGGGCAGATAAATTGCCCATTTACAGACAAGTTTTCTTTTTTGGCAAGGCGGGTGTAATCAAACATCTTGCTTTTAATAAAAAAAAGGCGTAGTGTAGTGGTTGATTAGTTTTTTTAAAAGAGTAATTTATATGTGCATATCAATAAACTTACGCAAAGAAACGTGACAGTGCAGCTGTAAGCAGAAATTTTTTCTTCTAGATTTGAACTTATTCGCCCTTCCGGTAAAACAAGAAAAATGCTTGCGATATCTTAACTTACTCACTAAAAAGCGTGCTAGCATGGCTTTCTCTTTTTTCCTTTCGCTTCAAAAGTCCAGCATAACTTTCTCCATTTATTTATGCAACTTCTCTGGAAGTATTTTCTATTTGCTTTTGCAACAACCAGAGTACCTGTGAAAAAAGAATTTGTGACCTTTCTTTGTGTACAAGTAAAACCTCGTGGAACTTTTGTGAAACAGCAGGAAAAAAACAAATACGACGGAGATGGATACACTGATAGCGGACAAGAAAAATACACTCCATAAATTCACTCTCAGAAATGCTAAAAATAACTTTGACAAAGAATTTATGTATTATAAGAATTTTAAATAGCTAATGGTAGGAAGGATGTATTTCAAACTTTTACACACTTTAGATGTCATGCCTCTCCGTAACGTTTCTTCTTACATGAACCTGATTTCTTGTGCAGTAATGAAGTATGCAATAACACGCTAACACCAAGGCACGTCAATGATTAATTATAATCTATTATCTATTATCATAAATATAAAATCTTATAGATTCATACCGAGTCCAACAATGTATTTGAAGAAATGAATGAACTACACTAACAAGTTTCAATCAATGATCCCCTTGATAAATAACAACCTTTTTCTCTCATTTCCTCAAAACGATTTACCTTTAATCGAGCTTTCTCTTTTTCTTGTTTTCTTTCTCTAGTGGCACCAAATGCTTCTGTTCATATGCTATAAATAAAAATGGTAATGCGGTGAAAGTGAATGAATGAATAAGGTAGGCGAAAAATTTACGAGATGTGTTTCAGCTCGTGTGCACACTTTAATAAACAGTAATACACTTTTTCAGTCAGTTTGATACAGTTTGTTTGTCTGCCTTACTGATTCGATAAGTTTTTATGTTTCGGCCTCTTACAGTCTGATTACACGCTCCAAATACTAGTCAGTGCAAACAAACAAATCAGTATTTTGCTTCTTCATGCATTATAAGTTGTGTGTGTTTGTACGGGTAAAAGAGAAACCCAGTTGAACAAACCAACCCGCATCTTTTATTCACACTTTCCTTGGGTTATGCATGCATGGCAAGCATGTTTTATTGCTTGTCAAAGTTTTTTCTTCTTTATGAAAACATGATAGTGTTTAGGAAAACAGTATGGGTTTACGGAACTCACAGCTCAAATGCATGTACGCAATATCATTGAATACTCTTTTTATATACCACATCAGCAGAATGTTCATTTAAAAGTAGGCTCTAGTGATGGGCAAAAAAGTGATAGACTGTACGGGATTTTTTTGTGCCTTGGCTACTTTGACGGCCAGTTTTGACAGATTGTTCCCAATGGACCTAACTTCGGCTGCCTGAACGGTTTCACCGAGCACACTTAAACTTGCATCTATACAGCATAGTTTGGTTTATACTAAGCCACGTTATTGCAACTGTTATTGGGCTGCGGTCCTGTTATTGCAAATAAGAGGGAGGAAGGCACACCATGAGCAGGAGTAAGACTAGAAGCTGACGCTAATAACATCCTCTTCTTCTTGAGTGAAAGCTGAAAAGCTGTTTGTAATCTTTTCATAGAACGTAATCAAAGTCGAGCTGTTTAGAGTAGACAATCTTATACACAAGCTGATTAGTCTTGGTACGCGAATTCTCATAGGTCGTTCGTGTAACAAGCGAAAAAGCTGTATTTAATTAATTTATCCTGTCAATCTGAATACATATCGATTAATGGTGTACTCGAGCATTCATGATTTTCACACCTCATAACATGCGAAGGTAAAAGATAGGTGACTGCACTCATTGCACATGTTTAACAATGATTTTAGCTCGTAAAAACTATCAAGCTTTCTCTCTATAGTAGCATTGAAATGCTTTAAAGGCCCTAGAACCTAAATATTTAATGAATTACACGCACGGTAAATGAGAGCGACTAGAGATTTTCACTTACTTTCCTCTTCGAGATTAGTACTTGATGTAGAAACATGAAGCAAATTTGAAAGTGGTAGGCAACTGTGCACGTGTATGGGATGAACATGAACACCTGCACTTTCTCTTATATTGTTGTAGCTATTTGAAAACCAGTTTTGAGGAAAGACAAGCTTTGTAATTGTACACAGGTGTGAAGGATACTGAGAGCACTTTTAATGAATTATCAATGTAACAGCAATCACACACATCCACGAATACGTACTTCACCCTGAGCTTTTACAGGAGAAACGAGCAAATATTTTATTTGACTGGCTAACATTCGTGAGCAGTAGAAAAAAACGACATTACGTTGCTCCACAACAATGTACGTACAAAAATAGGCGTGTATATATAAGGTAGCGACCCGGGGAAAGCGTTCATACCTGTGGTATCACTTGCTCAACAACCAAAATCACACTGTGTGCTATACTCCATTCGTGTTACTACTTTTTATTGCTTTCATGATCCCAAAACATGATGATGATATAAAAGCCGAAATAGAAGCGGAAACGTCTTGAGCACAAAAATACAGGTTTCAGTTACCAACTCGGATGGAGAAAGCACGCACTACTCCTACTAAATTACAAAGGCTTCTGATAAAAGGTAGAGATCGAAGGACGGCTAAAATATTCTTTTGTATTTTTCAAAGTTCCTTTACATTTCCAATTGTACACAAAGGTCAACATATGCATTAAAAAAACCTGTACACTCCTGTGCATCCCTTTGAAAATCGTGGCAACTGTCTTGCTACACGTCGTCTGTCGTACTGTTCATGTTGACACAATACTAAACAGATTTCACACAAAAAAATCCTGCACCATCATTACCTCTCTAGATAATAGGAAACAAAAGAATACAAAAATAGCAAGGAATAAATTGCATACACGGTAGAAACAGTGAGCACACTACCAACCACGAGCAGCAACATGAAACACTTAGAGGGAATGTCGTTTTCACTCTAAAGGATGGGTTGGCTCGTTGGCTGGTCCAATTTGGTTTGGCATAGGGAAAAAGTGAAAGGAGAATAGCTGAAGAAAAAGGAGAAAGTACATGAGAGTTTTTTAAGCAAGAAAATGCACAGACATGAGTCGCCTACACACAAGCAGAGAGAAATAGAAAAGCGGCAGACTGACTGAAAGGAGGGGTAGCAGTGAGTAGTAAAAAATGAGTAGAGCGTCGCGTAAACGTCTACGCTGTGTGGAATATAATAACACAAGAGCTGGAATGCCGAAAAATGGATGTGGTTCATATAGCAGAATAACAAAAATGGCAATATTGAACGTGAGAGGAGAACCATTTACTTAACTGTTGGAGAAAAGACGATGGGCTTGGAACAGAAAGTTGAGAAAGAAATAGAGTTAAGAGGGGAAGACGTTTAGAAAGCCGCGAAATCTTAAGAAATTTTAGGAACCAACCGCAGGCAGCTGCGCCTTTTTTGCAGTTTAAAATCAGGAAAAAAGGACCAACATGGCATGAACACAAACTCACGTAGCTGAAACATAAAAGAAGTTTTAGCACGTTCACAGTTTAGGTATGGTCCAACAGAACATGCTTTTGAAAGTGCTTGTGCTTCGTGTCCTGTCCCGACAAGATGCATACATTTATTGGACTTACCCTGACATACTTCATGATTAGCTTCATGTTCACATCCAACGTTACTTTTTAAACGAAGCTATGCATTTAGAGATCAACTAGATGCAGTATAATTAACATGTAATTTTTGCAAAAGCTAGTATTTTGCACAGTAATGAGCATTATAAATTAGCTTTCCCTTTAAAATAGGGTGTAATTTAAACTAATTTTTCCGACTATTTGAAGATATGTTACCTGAATCAAGCAACGACATGAAGATACGGGGTGATTGCTTTGTGTTGCATTTCGTTGTTTTCTAAGGTAGCTGTTTTTTTTAACCGTCATGCTATGGGCTATGTTTTCATATGGATTCAAGTCTGCAGATGGGAGAAAATGCAGTTACGGCATAAAGTTCGATGAGCATGCATTTTAGGCCTAAGTTTTCTATGAACAACGTGAGCAACCATTCTCGTGTCATGTCATGTGTATTCTACACGCTGTTTCTGAAAGTTTTCAGTTTTCGCTTTTTGAGTCATCGAGCAAGCAAGCACATGTAATGATCATTACATCAAATGGCTCTTCTGTTCGACTTGGAACATTTCTCTAGAGTTAACCACTATGACGAAAATAATATCAGTTTCTGATGGAGTTGAGGTGAACGCACTGACTACTTCAGCTTCGGCAGCTGCTGAATCAGTGTAAATGACTACATGAAATCAGTAGAGTGGTGGGATGAATCGGAAACGGAAACGTTGACAGAATAAGGAGAAAGCATGGGAAACTGAGCAAAGTGAGTATCTTTAGTGAGCGCACAATCGCTACAGATTTTACTTTTTTTTGTAGTAAATGTTTCCTGCAGACTAACTATAACCTGCATGCATACATCTATGCCAAGCTCATAGCATTTCAATAAATGTCTGAAAGGAAATAATCTATTCGGTAAATATAAAAGCAGTTCCTGAAACAGAACTGTTCAATATAAAAGTAGGTGTGTGTGGATGAAATGATCTATGGTCCTTCAAATGTCAATAATCGTTAAAGACCGTCGCTCGTCTCCAGCCTCCAGTGTATTTTGGTGATGAAGCTTTTGTCGTTTTTGGTACTCGTGTTTTCTCCTGAACTGCTGTGCTGAACTGAATTCCTAAACGAAAAACACGTAGAGATTTCCACGAGCTCTTGTGTGCAGGGAAGTATGTTTGTTGAACAGACAGTTAGCAAAAACCATTTAAGTAACTTTGAATAGTTTCGTATAATCCCCCAAACAAATATATTACAAGAAAAAAATAAGAAAATTATCCAATCACGAAAGAGGGAAGCTTCCATTTGCTTTGAGCTCTGATCCCAGCATGATGAAAGAAAACAGAAAGCAATAACAGTTCAAGACACACAAGTTCAAAGGAAATGTCACCCAGTTACACTGGAGTTGAGCATCATGACATATTTGATAATATATTACGCATATCTGACGCGATCGTAATACTCTTCCAAATTAAAGACCCGATATGAATGTAGAGTAGCATAATTGTAGTGCCCGTTTTTAGTACCAGACTCACGATTTTCGTGAGTGCTCGATATTCTATATATCCAACGTATGAATAGCAAATACTTATCTGTTCTTCGGGCCTGCCCATTTAAATATCCGGCCAATATTTACGGGTCACATAACAAAATGCGGCAACTTGGTAAGAAAGCTAAAAAAGTAAAGGTTTTGGTGTGGTAGTCTTTTGTTTAGAAAACACCCAATTCACATTGAAACTCTATACAATGAGCCAAAAGTGCACTATACATCCCAGAATATGGAGGCTCAGAGTGATTTTATCGGATTATATCGAACCTAAACGTTGTTGATCACTTTTTGGGAATAGGATAATGTTAAAGAAAGACCCGTGGGAAAAAAGAGAATCACGGAGAAAACTCTACTGGTAGTGGATGGAAAAAGATTTCCTCTAGCAAACCTAGCACCTGCGGTTATGTTACCGCGACATTCAATGGACGCTAAACTTCATGTTATAGGCTTGTCCTTTCTATACACATTTGAATATAATGCACATAAATGTATGCCTTGATGTATTACCACCCAAAGCTCTGGATGTGTTTTTTCGGTTCGGAGCTTTGTTAACAAAGCCATGGAACTTCATATCATACAAACGTAGAATTTTAGTTTGCAAGCACATTCCATTTTTCAAGCACAGATTCAAAGGAAAAGGAGAATTTTGGGAACATATCTTTTTTTATTAAAACGTTTTATTTATTTAATTGGCATTTATTTGGGCTCATCAGAGTATGTATGTATGTATAATATTTATATTTTAACTGTAGGAAGGGTATGTATATTACACACATATATATATTTTTTATCATATGCTCTCACATAAAAATGAACAGAAACCATATAGCACACAAAACGAAACATTGTAAACCGTGAACACAACGTAATTAAAGTTTATAGTAAATTCATACAAAAAGCTATAAAATGTACACATAAATATCAATAAATTGTGTATAAAAGATCAGTGTAGAGTATTCTACCTACAATCTTTAAAAAATATTTACATTAAATAATATACAAGTCATTATTAATATTTTACAGCAAAAAAACATTGCTTAGTTGGAACAATATTTTTCTTGCCTTACTCTAAATAAATATCTATAAATTGTGTATAAAAGATCAGTGTAGAGTATTCTACCTAAAATCTTTAAAAAATATTTACATTAAATAATATACAAGTCATTATTAATATTTTACAGCAAAAAAACATTGCTTAGTTGGAACAATATTTTTCTTGCCTTACTCTCCTGAAAACATGTGAAATTATTAGATCCATATTGAAGCAAAAACTCAACGCGAATAGTATGATCCACTTATCTTTGTCCTTGTATTGTACACCTTTTTAGTCTTATTAAAAAAGGTTATAATTTTTTATCGTTTCAGTGGGATAAAAGCCTACCACAGATTTTACAGCTGAAGAACATTAGTATTGAATATAGTATATAATTTCAGTTAATCAGTTAACCGACCATTTTCATCCAACGGAAGTTTTGTTTTCTTTGCGGTCATTTACACATAATATTTTCGAGCATACCTACCTTACCTACGCACACCTGGAAAAAGCTTAAATTTCTAGGTCTTGTCCGAAAGCGCATTCGGTTCTAACGAAAAAGTACTATAAATGCTAAACCAGGAAATTATTGGCATTCTCAACCCAAACCGACTTTGCGTGTTTTTATTTCGCGAATTGTGTGCCTTACAACGACACGGTAACGACAATGCATGACTCGGTCCTAACTACGTTAATATTTGTATAGAACAATTATTTCCCCTTTTGACACAATTTACAAACCGAAATATTAGCACTACTGATGAATGGTTGAGTAACTTCATATAAACTATCATTAAAATGTGTTGTTTTAAGTTAGTTTACGTTTATTTATCAAACCGTTTGCACGTGGAAAACTGTTATAAAACCGATTGCATTGCATACTCGTCCTATCTTAAATGCGATACGCAACGGATTCCTACGCCGGATTTAACATCTCCATGACACATCATATAACTAATCTCTCAATCAGTACATTCAAATGCTCCGAAGCGGATGTCCTGTCAGAATCGCTGACGCTTCCTTGAATTTCCTACAATAGACTTGCAAGCTTCATAAACCAAATTAATTTAGCTATATGCTTGAACTCCATTAAATACTACCTTTTTGATCGTAATTTTTACGTAGCTACTACATAACACTTTGCTCGACATTATTTAGTTCCGTATTGATACATTCCTTGCGCATTCAGTCAATAGTTCATAAATTGTAACTTTAAAGTAATCATATCGCTCTGATCTTAACCTTTTCATTTAGCTTACTCGAAGTCGTACATATATGTTGCAATTAGGAATAAGATTATTTAGTTTTTATATGAATATTAGCAATTGTTTTGTATGCAAATCAACCCTGCTCAATATTTTTTACCATTATGTGCTATATTCGTAAATCAATCAACGATCTTTAAGTAAATGTGAATACCAGCTTAATTTACAACTGAAAGAGCACAAGCTGGAAACTACGTTGGGCACAAGCCATCAGGTGCTATTTCGTTGCAATGAAGTTAGCCTCGGTGCATTTCATATCAGTACGTACACAATTACCCAGGTAAAGATTAGGAAAAGATCAACGCATTTAGATTCTGGATTAGAGATTTCATGTACATGTACAAATCAGATCTTTATATTAGTTGTTGGCAATATTTTTCATGACGTAGATGTAAGTTATCATTTTACCATATACAATCCATTCTGTTGAACAATTTAAAGCGGTCTGTCAAGGAGGTTTCAGTTCTGAACGCGTAGTTTTTGTGCTAGTGATACTGGCACACAGAACGACATTTACTTTCATAATTGCTGAATCGTCAACGCCCTTGTGACTGTAAGACAATTATAATATTGGAAACTCAGCGAAACGTGGAAAGTTAGATGTGGAATGTAGGAGAGCAGACTATCATTCAGAACCCAAAAAATCACTCGTTCACGCATCTCAAATATAAAAACAAGCTTCTTTCCCTGCGGCTGGTCTATTTGTGTACTTTCGGTCAATTCCTCTCTACCATCCACCGATATAGGATGGTTATGAGACACCAACTGTGTCACGAAAAGATTAGCTGTACAATTTTACGAATTTGCGTTCCATACAAAAGTAAAAAACTCTAAACACGAACTCACTACATACATTGGTGGCTTGTTAAAAACGTCAAAGTATGCTCTTATGTATCCTTGATTTTGAGAACTGAGTGTTTACAATGCAGTATCATTATTATCGATGAGTAATTATTACGAATTTGCTGATAGACAGCAACAACAAAGTTGTCTGAGGCTTGCTCATAATACCCCTGCATCGTCATTTATAATATTAGTGCTGATGCTGATCATTTTCTAATACAACAGGGACTAGTTTGTACCCTTTGGCTACAAAAAACTGCATACAAAAAGGTTGTCAGTCAAGAAATCCGTAGCGTCCATCTGATTTCTGATATTTAGCGAGAATACAGCAGTTGAAATCATAGATGAAAGTCTTTGTGTATTTTGTTCCATAACTTGTTTGAAAGAAATCACTGCTAGTTTCTATTCAATGTTTAAAATAACACCGGAATGACTAGGCTCATCTTTTGCTAGGAAGTAAAACTTTTTTTCATCAAGGGTAGACCATGAAAGAAAAATAGAAGTAACGGCAAAACCATAACTGGTGTATATTTCTCTGTCGTAACAGATATTTTTGTGCTTTCTCCTGTTACCGCTTGTTTGATTGCTCATTGCAACATTTTATCCGAGAAGGCTCTGTACCATCACTGTTTCAACCCATTTTTCGTATTTTTAAGTTTTGTTTGTGCATTCCCGATATCTTTTGAGCAAATTGAAAATTTGTTGTGTTTTTGTATTCACATTATCTCATAGCTTAATACGCGTGTATTTATATGAGAGAGTCAATTTTTAAAGTGATTATTATGAATTCTAACAAAGTGACTAAATAATTAGAAAGTAACAGCCAGCCGTAGTAGTTTACGTCATACGTATACACTAGATATAAAATACTCATACAATATATCATCAAACATTTGAGTCGAAACAAAGTCATGTTATATCGCATTTATTTTGTATAATTAATTTAGAATTTCCGAACGTCTGCTTAGGATCGTGATTATAAATCGTTTGCGATCAACAATTCTTAGATTGTTGATGTATATAGCGGAAAAAATCAGCGGTTAAGTCACCAATACTGTAAGCGAAATTATCGGCCGAAAATATTTAGCATCATTCATTACTTCAGCATTGAAAATTTACCTAGTCTTTGAATACAAACTGGTAAAACTTCAGACAGAACAAACTTGAAATAAGAATGGGGTTTTGTATTCGTATTCGTAAGGTACTCACACGTTGAGTAATGGGATTGAGATTAGGTCAGCCTAGGAAAACTATTTATCCTCTTTTAATACATATATTTGTTGGAACATAACGAAGGAACGAGGATTGGTTAGCGAACGATCACGAATGAATACATAACACGCGCGAGAACATCCATTTTTAATAATTCGCAAGACACACAATCAAAAATATGCAAGCAATAATAAATTGAAGATAGTTAGAGCAAAGAGATGATAAATAAAACATAAGCAAAAACGAGAAACGCAAAATGTTAGAAATGTGCTAAAAAACAAAGCACTGTATTTTTAAAAAATTATCAGCACAACAAGAAATTTACATAACTCATCACATACAACATTAAAAGTAGTTTGGGTTTTGTCGTTATTCACTTTTTTGACAACAAAATAATATGAATAGTTGGAAGAACATTTGAAAATCAGTTTCCTTTTCCTGTTGCTTTCAACATGCGTTAGGATCTTCGCACGAATCACAAATTGTCTGAATTTGATTGACCATGCCTTTTTAGTCGTTTTGCAAACAATCTGTGACTATCGTTTGTTGATATTGTAGATTGAGAAATCCAATTCGTCAGATGTAAGTAGTCGTTCCGCTGGAATTTTAAATTGACCTTACTTGTCATTAACACATTTAGCCATAAGTTTCACAGGAAAGAACTGCTTTCACAGTATTGTTTAAATGCAAGTTGTGGCTACAAAACTATTTTAACCACATATGCATTAGAATTAGGATTTAAGTAGTCTTATATAATATACATTCTTGTTAAAGAATACGCCAAAAGACTTTACACTGGGCTTCAATTCAATATTACTCGCGAATCTACCTAATTTACATAATACTTGATCGTAAGTTAACAGATTAACACCCATTAACATTTAAAATAAAACTAGTCTTCTACAGATTTTAACTCAGACACGTGTTGAGGTTTTTTCTCTTGCAAGAAATAAATACGAGTTTAATAATGATAACTAAAGTACAAAACTTTCGAAGCGATGAATAATATATTATTTATAATATTCTGGATATAATTGACGAAATCTCAATGAATTTTTTTCGATATCGCAGTACAAATCGAATTTGAAATGGGTTTAAAACTTAAACGCAATGTTGCAAAATGTTTTGAGTTTGTTTTCCGCAGTTGCGACAACAGCGTTAGCCCATTTCCGGGTCTTCAGGCTCACTTCATCTTCGATTCAGCTCGATCTTGATGGCTGAAATAACAAGTACAACACAAGTTAGCTAATGTGTACACTTTTTGACTAGTTTAAAAAAGAATGTTAAAAAAGGTACTTAACCAACCATCAATTATTTCCGCTTTTATTTTATAAAGTTCTTTTCGCACTTCCTTTAGTATATCTTGTTTCAGAGCATCTAAGTCATTATCATACGACGTTCCATTTCCATTTACAACAATACCCGAGGATGTGTCAGAGCCTGTTCGTTTCCTCTGGTTCATTTTTGGAGATGATGGGGTTTCCTTCATTTTTCCCGATGTTGGCTTATCATCATCATCCTGAAAATAAATAAATGCAGTGAACCGTTTCATAGTGCAGTAAAATATTATCCAGATAATAAAAGGTTTGTCCACGATGCGACAACTTACTTGACTGCTGTGAATGTTTGAGTTTGAGTTGTTGTTGCTTTGTAATGCGGGTACATTTGGAGCAGAATTTTCCTTTACCATTGCACGTCTCCTTGCTAAAGTCTTCGCCATTTCGTCCATCAGCGATACTCCGCCGCCAGCACTAGCTCCGGCAGACGTGGCATCGCCACTACCTCCATTTGTCATCCCTCTATTTCCACGCAGCGTTCCATATAGACTTCCACTGCTTGTGCTTCCACTTGAACTACTACTAGATGTACTTGTGGTACTAATAGCATCCGGCTGTGGTCTACTTGCTTTCCTGAGATGAGCGCTAGCAAGAGCAGCAGCTAAGGATCCTACTTCTGCGTCCCCACTCCTGGACAACGGTCCATTTGGCATTGGCGGTGGGGGAGGTGGAGGTGCCGCTCCACCTCCGCCTACAGGCATCGCTGGTGCTGGAGGTGGTGGAGGAGGAGGCTGTGGTGCCGAGTTGGTTCGATGATGCCCCGAAGGTGCGGAATTTTGAACTACTACCGGTGTGTTAGGACTGCTCAGTGACGGCATTACTACAACATAAAACAATCATTGAAATGACCTTCGATTCTTCAAGCTACAGAAGGGAAGTTAAGAATTTTCAGTGTACCTTGTTGTTGAGGTTGTGACATTCTTCTTTCTTGAATAATGGCAATGTCTTCACGGGTCATTGTTCGGTATCCCATATCTTCTTCGCTATGATGATGGTTATTGTGTGACTGTGGAGGTGCATGGTGGTTATTATTTTGGGGAGGGCCAGGCGGAGGTCCACCCGTATTGTTGATATTATGTGGCATTGGCATTCGAGGAGGTCCTGCCGGAGCAGTACTGTTGAGCGCTTCCACGGCGTGCATCATTGCAAATGCAAACGCCTCTGCATCGTCTTTGCTACTAAAATTCAGCCCGTACACTTGTCGGTTATCTCGCCATTGATGGAAAGTCGGCGTTGCTTGATTATATTTGAGCCCCTTAAGAATTGAACAGTTAATGACGACCTCTTGGTCGTGAAGCTTTCTCCCTACCACTCTGAACGTATTGTTTACAACGTGCTGGTATATGTGAACTTTGGAGAGTCCTGATGAGCTCCCACTGGGCACCCATTTCTTGTTTGACTCATCGTATATCATCACAGAGGCACGGGCTGACGCGATACTCTGCTCACTGTGAACAAAGGAAATTCAATCAAAACCCATTAAAAATCGTCCATGGAAAAATAGAGCAAGTTTCATCATTGTTTTAGATTTTCTAGATCAGTCATCGCTACCTACGTCGCTAACACTCCTTTACCATCATAAGTGACGCATCATGATCATGATAATTTTCTCAGCCTTCAATACGTCATGTCAATATAACGCTTTATAGTAGTAAAAAGTACCCGTCGTTATAAGTTCCATCATCGTAACACACAAAGAAATTACCATCTCCACTTCCAGTCCATGGCCAAACTCGTTTGATTGGAAAAGTTGACTTCATCCGAAGCATTACTCTACTTTCTGTCTAAATATATGTACAATCCAACGACAAACAGATATTCTTAGGAAGACCTGCAGTGACCATTCAACATACGTCAACTTAAGCTATCGGTTGGGACATAGTGGAGACTTGTTTTGAAACCCAGCCCAAAAATGAAACCGAAAGAAAATCCATGGGAATTCGTACAAGTCTAGTAGGACTTAGTTGGACCTACATATTATGAATGTGTTTCCCTTCACCGATCACTCGACATTTACATAAAACACTCGATCAGCTCCACATGAGACAGACTTCTCTGGTTTGGTACATGCGACACCCATTTATTCTTCAGGATATTGAATGACATTTGGTCTATTCCTATTGTAACATGCCGAAATGAGTTTGTCCATATCTGTAGGTTAGCACGTGGCCCACGTGTGTGATACTTTCATATAATGGACGTTGATGTAGCTTTTTGTTTTGCTCTCTTTGGTCCGTTGCTACTATACCATTAGGTAATTTCAAAAGGAAAGATGAATTTACCTCAGCAGAACAACTTCTGGTTCTATGCACAGCAAAGCATTTCTTTGTGGCCTCGTAGTGATCGAGAAAATGCGATTAGGTAACTGCTCCAACCCACGTTCCATATTCCCGGTATCAAGTAATTAGCCGAAAAAGGTGAAAGTAAGACATTACGTAGAAGTGAGTTCTTCTGTATTACCTATCCATCGAAGTGAACGTTTTTCATAAACATCATCAAATTAACAGAATAATCAGATTACCTATTTTGCAGCTCTGTTAGTACTTACTTTGTTTAACCAAACAAACTTTTAGTGTTTTAATGCCGTCCACATTTGGATGGCATGCGGTGAAAGTATCTGTCAAGGAAGGACATGCCAATAATAGGAGTAAACGAGGTTTGAAAATTGAGAACACTCCCTATGCACACATCAACTCATCGAAAAATGTTTACCTGCCTAAACCAACAAATCCACTTATCAACTCCACGTTCAGTTACATCAGTTTGAGTACGATGGATGATATTATCAGGACGTTGTCATGCAATGTACAATAAAGCATCACACCCATTACGCCCACGTAGTTGTAAACTTTCCTTTCGTGTCCAATTTAGATGTCAACTTTTCTGAGGGACATTACTTAGGATATCTTGTAATATTAGGGATTCTGTTGTTCTGAATCGAAATATTCGGAATTTAATTATAACGGCCCCATTACGAATTTCCATAATATCATCAAGCGATTTAGGTTTAACTTTCTCGACACCATTACCTGAATAATTAGTAAATTTGTGTGGTTTCGCCTGTTAATTACCGACATTATACACTTACGTACGCATGTATTGGTTATTTCATCACCTCAATTCTACAATACAGAAAACCAGTACCACGGTTAGAAGTTACGTGTTTTCGGTGAATTCATGCGAAGGTAAAATACATTCATTATCAGATTCTAATGCCCTAAAGAGGAACCAAAACTAGGCTGTAGTTGACAAATGGGAACAACAAACTCGTCATATACCCGATAATGCCAATCTACAACACCTGCGGTCATGTTCACTTCGTATCAAAATTCCGTTGTTCACGAGGAAGTGCTATTTATGGTAACAACCATAATAAAAAACAAAATAAGGTTGATCGGTTGCTGGAAGTGTGGTTGTAACGATAACATCATGATAGGCTACGTTTCCAACTAAGTCCCCCATCGCGGCTCCGAATTTCACTTATACCTCATACCTATATTACATACGTGGTCAAATTACTGGGTACATTCAGCGTTTATGAGTATTCCTTGCATGTCATATTTCCACACTTTCTCCCGGACGAACGGTCTTCGAAATCAATGGCTATCATTGCACTAGAATGTGAAAGTAAGGAAGATTTCCTCCAGAATTAGTATACCCTTGTATGTGTGGCCCAGCTGTTGCGAACGGAGACAATGGAGTGGAAAAAGTGAAAGCATAGCAAGCTATAGCTACACAACGTGGACGCCTGTCTCTGTCTACTGTAGAAGCGACGGATTTTTTAATACGATACGTTGTCTAATGAAGATATTACTTGACCTCTTAATGAGTACACGGCTAATGCGGAAAGAATCAATGGTTTTGGAATTATGGTTTCAATTAGGAACAGAAAAACTTCGAGAAGTCATGCTCCTTGTTAGCTCCTGTTAGATTATGCCCTCCTGGGTGCACCAGAGATCATTTATTCTTTCTTACGAGCCATAAAGCTTTCTTGAAACGATTTGAGTGTAGTTCGCCATCTTTAGGATATAATTCAGCTCGTTAAGTTCGCTTTGAACATGCATTTTTTCGCTTTAATGGACACGCAAGTAAGTTGATGATGACAGCAAGGAGCCAATTATGCCAAATGAATGCAATATACAATCTGTACTTGGCTCAAAGAGATGAACACCACCATAAATGCATGTACAGCCTGAACATGGTAGATAGTAGTCTGAAAGAAGCTCCATCACCATCAGCTCCTGTTCAAATATTAGGAAAAGTACCTATGAAGTCCATTCCATTGAGGGCAACGAACACGCTAAAACGAAGAGTATTAGACCGTATTGAAGCGGAAAACCGAAAGATGAGAACAAATGACGGTAATTTGGAGCACTTTATATCTTTTCGCAAGGCTTCTGAAAAAATTTAGTCATAACTTCACAACCACAATACTTATACATGAAAAGTTCTATTCACAAGCATATCATATTTTTACAAGCAAACAGTTTACTATACTTGATGTAGATACGTAAAATGAAATTTAAAAGGTCCATCACCAGAACAAACGTTTTCAAGCCTGCGATGATGCACAAACGAAACGAAACACGATATGACATGAGATTTTTACGCTTCCTTGTTCATGCGATTTTGTGATTGTCACATAGAATGCAAAGATTATTTACTGCTCAGTAGTCCGCAAATATTTTTGAAATTGAATAGTTTTGTAATGAAACAATCAGTATCATCTCTAATCTTGTTAGGATTTAAAAAACTGTGTGTATGTATGACAGCCCTTATGTGTGACGGATTTGCATTCTGCGGCAGAAACAAAATCAATATTGATTCAGTTGACATCAATGCTATTGTTGGTCAACAGTTACTTCACCGCATGTGAGTCAATACACGTTGACGAGTGTGGATTGTAATGTTTATGAAAATTTAAGTCCCAAGAAGTTCTTTCAATCACAATTTCAACAAGTGCAGTTAAAACCACATACTTTGAAAATAAAGGTATGATGTTACAACCCATGAACAACTGTTCACCTCATGTAGTGTCCTCTTTCCTACGCTTTTAGAAATGAAGAAAACAACTTACATTCGAGTGTAAAACATCTTGAAGTTCAGAGACTTATGTTGTAAATTCAAGTTCCACATAAATTTGGCGAGTTTTAGAAACAAAACTATCTAAACAATAATTCATTCCATACTGAACTGAAAATCATACAGGGAAGCTTATACACGCTTGGCTTTTCTAGCCAGCTAACACTGCTAAAAACTGTTGGCTGATTTATTGTCGCGCATTTGTCACATCATCGCATCCTTTAGAAAACTAACACTTCTTCAATCCTCATTTCAAGAGTATCATATTTTACGTGCTGTAAAGTAAACAAATTTTCTGCAAGCTGTACATGTAAAACCTTGTTGCAAGTGAAACTGCTAAATCGTGTTTTATGCGATAGTTTCATTGAACTTACATGATCGCATGAAAAGAAAACACTACCATGAACTCGAGCATTAAATCTAATTTCCATTCCAGAGAGAATACAATTTAAAATACCTTTAACACAATACGTCAAAAATTGTCCACGTTGATTTTATGATCAACGGTAACTTCAAATATATACCCAAACGGGGCCATACATACTTTTTGCTATTACTATTTCCAGGTTAGGTTTATGAGGGCTGTATCATAGTTAATTAGAGCATGCCAGATTTATTGTTATCCTCTTTATCCTTGCTCTTTAAAGCCCTGAACAAAACACGGAAATTATATATAAAGGACGATAGTTTTCCTTCTGATACCCCACAATCACATTATGTCAGTAATCCATAACTCTCGTTGTGTCTGTTCTGTGTATTCATGCCGTTTTCATTCATTTCATCTTCATAGAGGATATATGAAGCTTTCTAATATGGTGAATAGCTACGGGTTTAAAATAAACAACTGAGTTGTTCTGTGGTGTGGTACTTTAATTGCTTTTTTGATCAGTGATTACATTCTCGGTTTTTGGTTGCATGGAAGGACGGTCAATAAAATTAAATACTCAAAGTGTAATCGTGCCCTTCAAAGAATAGTGCAGGCAACCTACACTTCATCTTAAGAATAGCCAGACTTGACACATAATAAAACTTAGATTCTACAGTAAGATAAATAAATCTGATGTCACTTCTTATTGCAATTGGTACCTAATATCAACTGTTAAGGAGGTCGATTTCTTTGGGCATAGGCTGTCAGCGATTGCTATCGTATTTGCAATCTTCCTATGAATTCATTGCATTTCGAACATGAGGAATTTAAAAAATGAAACGTCCGACGCCTTTGATCAAATGAGCATGATGTAGCAGCTTACAACTACAAACGTAGACAACGCACATCAATGCACTGAATTTTAAAAAAATAACTTTTTCATGTTATATACATGTAATAGCATCGAGCTGATCGACGACAGTTTTAGAGGCACACTAATTGCCCATCAGATAATACATCCCATATGGCAAGGTACAAATGTAAGAATTATTCACTAAAATTTTCATAAGTCATTGATAGAAACGGCAGATACATACATGAAGATTTATTCCCATGTCCGCACTAAATGACTTTTTCATGATGACACGCTTCGGTAAACACAATCCTTGTTTGAAAAGGACTCGACTTCGCCACCATGAAGCAGCACTACAAAGATGACGACGACAATATTCGAAGTCTTACATATATCACATGACAAGATTTGTTACGTGTTGTGTGCGACTGTGCAAGACCGAATAGCCTTGTCGGGGACTCCACGAGGAAAAAAATTAATGACCACAGCGTATGTCAATTTCCCTAATTTCAAGTCTCCATCTTTAATCTTAATGTTCCGTCATGACTTACAAAAGTATCTGACAGTCTAAATCGTGTGATATTGCGCAATACCTCTCCTAAAGTAGGTTTAAACGTGTTTTCTTAACACAGTATTATAACAACCCTGAAATTAAGAATTCAAAAAGGACAATAAAATCATGAGTGTTATCACTAACGCTTGTTTATGGCAAACATTGCAATTTGAAACAACCATTTGCCCTACAGAAATGTGTAAGGTGGAGAAATAGATAGAATACACTACAGTAGGATGACTTTTGAAAGCCTTTTGCTAGGCAAACGTAGGAAGGTATTTCCCGCGACTGAAGGGAAAGAAACACGACTCATTGGACATGCACCATTAAGAAATCAATTATCTATACATAGTACAAAAGAGGGATTCTATCGAAAAAATCGTGCAAACGTTGAGCCTTTTGTCTGGTTTATTCTTATATTTGCTACAAAGGAACAACAGTGACATATCCATTTGTTTCATTTATTTAAAAGTAGCCTGATGAAAATAAAAGCACAATACATTTGTATTTACTTTATTCTGAGTAAGTTAATGCATTAAGTACAACGAAGATAACGAGATATGTACTATCGTTGAGGTTTGGGGATTAAGTTTTGAGATCAACCTGTCGAATACAAACTACGGGTCAGACGTGGGTATGGAAGGGAAATAAATAGTTCGAATGAAATAATGCCAAAACCTTCTGACTTGAGAGATCAAATGACTCTTGCCGCAAAGGACACTACCACGCACGAAATCAAAGGTAAAGTACAGGGCAAGGCATCCAATTATCTAGCTACATTTATTTGATTTTTTTACTTCAATATAAAACTAAAACTAGTCGAAAACGATTTGTACATGTTACCATACTAGATACACACTTATTTTAGGTACATGTGCTCCCCATTTGGTAGATTGACATTGTTGTGCAATGCCATATGTGAATATGAACTTCAACTCCGTTGTTACAACTGTCCAGCACAACTTGATGAGATAACGACTGGGCGGTGACTGCTCTTGCCTCCTTTCAATAGATAAAAATTAAAATTCCCAGACCGAAGATCATACACATGAGATAGCTAGTGAAAATCATTCGAAAAAAAACAGTCTTACGTCAAAGCCACAAGGAAAGTAAGAAAGTCTTTAACATATAAGTTATATGAAGTGCTGATCGAGTATAACATATAAAGTTATCAATTCTGTCTAACATTATACGAATATTGAGCAGTTTTACTTGCTCTCCCCGTAAATTCTAAAACGCTCGCGTTTAATCTCTGACGGCTTTCACTCTATAATTTCGTGTAAAAATCACATGCTGTTAGGCATGCTTTTCTTAAGAATAAATATTCCACCTGATTGTGCGATCAATCCTTCAAATAGCATACAGAACCGAATATATCTCCGTTGTAGGAAAAACAATTTTGTATGCATCGCGTTTGTAACTTATTTACTATATTTAGGTCTGACTGTTGACTAGGATAACATCAGCACAGTTCTATGCATTTCTACCATACCCGGAAACCGTCAGTATATTACATACTTGGAAAAGATAAAGGTCTAGTAGAAAGCGAGCAAAATGTCCGCCTTTACACTACACCAATTTAACCATGCCGTCAGCTCTCCCCAGCCCACTTTCTTCTTCAAACCATCTTTTTTCACTCTCCTTCAGTACTAGAAAGGCGAGAGAGCTCCAGAGAATGAACGATCGATCCCCTACACATTCTATTATTCTGGTGATTTTTTAGAATCGTTAAAAGCAAGTGTAGGGAAGAGGCACGTTGTTGGATTGCTTGACATAGTGTAAGTCATTCTATTACTAAACTTAATTGTGCCAAGCCAATGTCGAATTCCTTTCTACTTGAGAAAATCACATAGAGAGTACACACGCCAGTATATTGTTTAAACATGGGCGTTCCGCTCTACTATACCATATTTGTGCTCCTGATACCTATAATATTACGCAGCCTAACCCATTTCCATATTCCTTCATCATTCACAAATATTCTGTTGCATAATGTCAAGATGACTTGTAATGAAAATGGATTCATTTGACTAACGCCAGTCTCATTCCAAATTACGGCTTCCACTTTGGTTTCCCCTTTTCCGGCAACTCTAAACGTGATTATGATTTCACAGCAGGAAAAAAATGTCAGTAGGTAATAAAAATGGTGACGAAGAAAAAAATGCATTTATGCAAGCTCATGAACAGTACAACAATTTGTTGTAGGCTCCTGATAATGCGGTCGTGATTACTAACTACTAATGTAAAGTTGAAACTCGATGCTACAAATATTTTTACAACGACAAAACGATGAGATGAAACATACACTACGCTATTGTATCTTGTCGTATCTGTGTAAGTAGAGATGGTAGTTTAGATCGCTCTAGTTATGTGCCACACAGGGCTGTTGAAAATGGAGATATGTACTTATGTGAGACCGTTTCAAATGGAGCACAAAAGGCAAAAATAGCTTTACTTGGATATAGGTAATAAAACGGTAATAACCTACCCATATATATCGAGGAACATTTCAAGCAAGGGCAAAATATACCATGCTGTCAAAGAACATATGTAGAAACGAGAAAACACGATATTTAAGTCTGCTTCATACTTATTGTTTCGTGAAACACTACTTTCTAAGATAATTCTTTGACATTAAGTACTCCAAAACTATAACGCTTATACTACTACTTAATACGAGCTTGTAGAGAATGTAGATTTTGGTGTGAAACAGTAGACCTGACTGAAATTCAGAGCAAATTCCAACTTCCAACATTCCATTGCATCTATGTTAATACACGTGATTCATGTTCAAACGATGGCTATTGTTTTGGGTTGAAAACGAGGAAGGAATTAGTATGAGATATTTAAAAAATAACAGTTATTACCCTTGGAGCATATGTCACCAATTGAAATTTCTCCTTATATGCTCCTGCTATATTTTTTACAACATAAAGTAAGAAACAAACTATACAACAAGAAAATGGAAATAGTAAAAAAGGGAAAATGAGCCGACTCCCTCTGGTATAAAAAGTAAGCACGATATCTAGAAAGAGTAAAAATGAGTCATGCCTTCAACTCCTGAACTTCGTAAAGTTTAACGGAACGGCAAGACATTATTAATTACGTTCTTCATGGACTGCTGAAAACCCTAGAGTGAGAAAATAACGCATGACGCACCTATGTCTGTGTATCACATGCAACTCATTGGAAAACTAAAATCCAAATGAAAGTTGAGCGATAATTTTATGTGTTTACACGAGAAGTTTCTATAAATTTAAGGCAGATAGTGCGTCATAAAATGAATGATAGCTATATTTAAGGTTTCGGTTCTACAGATAGTCATAATACAGTGCTTACTTCCT
>VICI01000739.1:0-31183 GCA_019593645.1 Akabosia matsudoensis
AAACTCATCGATGTCATTACTTGCTGAACAAAAGTTCAGCTTCGTAATAATTACTCCTTTACTGTAATTGATATTGACTCCTCAATCGCAGTATTTCTTTTCAGTCGCAGTTGTACAATCAAATCAATCCTGAAAGCCTATATTCCAAAAGTAACCTCCACATTCCATTCTCATTTTTTATTTCAAAAAATGGTTATGGCAATGCAGAGTAGCATTTTTTTAAATGAGAACCACTGAGCTTTTAGAATACACAACGACTAGTAATCAGCGCACCTGTATAGTACCTCAGGCAGCATATGGCCAGCAGGCTGCTTACTCTTCTTCTTTTAAACAGAAAAAAAGGATTTTGAAAACGGATAGAATCTTGAATTGTTGAATGCGTATTTGTGCACTTCATGTTCATGCGTGCCTGTTTCTTATTACTTCTGTGTATTCATTCATGTATCGCCCTCTTGATTTGTATGCGTAGCTCTTAAAATTCTTAAAGCTCCACTTGACTGTATGTGACCAAAAGGAAGATCAAGGCATGATAATATTTTCATGTGGGATTGGTTGATGATCATGATTGTAAAGATGGGTGTTTCCGCCCACATCTGTAGACAAGCTTGACCCAAACACACATTTTATTGTTATGTGCTTGAAATGATAAAAAGGCTTGTGTTTCGATTATGCCTACTCACATTCATACACAATCTTCTAATATTAAAAAGGTAAATGGTATGCAATGATAATGTGAACTAGCAAAATCTCAAAACTTCAGTAACTCAAGAATGTCTGTTTGTCTGCAGTAAAAATGCATAATCGATCTGGCAAGCAGAAAAAAATGTTCTCATGTTCCTAAAAAGTCAAATGTACTTTGGCGTTACCCTTTATTACTTGTACTTATTCAAGCGCAGGCTGGTTAACATTTTACAAGAGGGCAGTTGTGTGAACTAATATGGAGGTGTTTAGCAATGAATGTTTTGATATGACGTGGAGACGAAAAAATCCTTTAGGCGACAGCACACATGGCTGAGCTCAGAGAATAGGATATACCCCCTCGATGCTATACTTCTATTCGTATGGATAGATATTAGAATTATTAGAAGCATTGTACAGATTTGCTAACCGAAGAATTGCTGCTTACTTGCATCTGTAAATAAATGTATTATTTTCTTTTAAATAGCATTGGAGGGTTCAATTCAAACAGGATTGTACCATAAATCCATGTAAAACTATTAAACGATCCAACATTTCGGCTTCTTTTTCCTCAGTAAACGTTTCCCCACCATACGTCATATTTCGTCTTTAATCCGATTGACCATTCTAATATAAGGATGATAAAAACTAACCAGAATCATATGTAATGTAACTCTGAATGCTTACAATGCCTAATTATTCTTCCGACTATCATGTTTTACTAAATGTATGCAGCGACACTATCCTAATTTTAGTTTATAATGTTTGTTGAGCAACCTCGCAAATTATGAAGGTTTCTGAAAGTTCTCGTTTGAAAATGAGTTTTCATGTACATAATATATGAGCATCAAGTGAAGCGTAGGTTGCGGTGAGGTGATGCGCTTTTGGAGGTGAAGCTTGAAAGTTGTAAATTACAAATATTGCGAATACGAGCAACGGATTCCTTAGATATGCAAATTTGAACATAAAGACGAAAAGAAGACACATGCACGTCTTGCAGGATCCTATTATCCTGAAACAAACAATTGGCTAGAAGATCTATCCACATGCATGTTCTCTATCTACAGCATTATTCGCCACCTGCATGCAAAAAAATTAAAATTAGAGGTTGATTATATTACATTATGTACCTAGTGCTCTGCTTATTAATCTCATATAACATGACCTGTCCGACAGCTTATATCTTTCTTGTCAGCAAAAAGCTGTTTATCATTGTTGAAATCATCAGTTTTAAGAATGAGAGCCATTTTTTATTTCCCAATGCGAAAAAGAGTTATGGCCAAGCATTTACGATTGAGACATTTATGGCTACGCATTTGCATCTGATTCAGTGTCTAATGCGCCAAAGTATTCTTCTGGATTCAATAGAGCTGTATTTAATAACAATAATCATAGTTCATGTTAAACAAGCACAGCAGATTTTGATGAATGCTCAGATTTTCGGCAACAAACGACATAAATACATATGAGTCATATGACATGAGTTTTCCTTTAACACGACGCAAAGGAAAATCTCCATAACGTGTGCTATCTTCTTTTGAAGCAATTTTTGCGAAAACATAATGAAACACAATAATGAGAAAGCTTTAAAGAAACTGGTTAACATAACGGTTCAATTTACCTACTATGGTATTTTTATTTAGAATGCACTATTGTAAGATACTCTCATGATTCATATTTTCCTTCATAATGCAATATTGTCGTGCGTGTAGTAAAGCAGAATCCCTGCAAGAAGAACCGTTCCATTTTTCTTTCAGGCATCAGAGACATAAGATACGAATCGGTACAAGATAAAAAGAATTATGAGTTTCGGAAATCATTGAAAATACGAAATCTTCCTGAAGACATCAAGTTTTCAATTAGTAAGGAAGGTTTGAAAAGGCTTCTTGTTTAGGCACGTACTTTAAAAGTATGTTAAAGTCAGTCATTTTCTGATGCGTATCTCGTTTCTTGTGATACACGTAACTATATTACTCGCGCACACTCTTCAGCAACTCATCATTCATAATCACACATAATATTCACATACTCAGCCACAACCACTGGCGCTCGGTCAGACAGAGCAGCAGCAATTGAGTGAGTATGCAATTTTGAAACAGTTCCGTCGACAACAGAAGAAAAGCGTATGGTCAAACTTAATTAGGCATCCTTAAAAAGGTGAACAGTTATAGTTTGCAAAAAAACATTCCCGCATGTGCGCAATTTACAAAATCTTTCTTTTGAAAAATGGCTTACCCATATTTTCTACTTTTTTGTTAACTAGTTAGCAAGTAGTTACAGATACAAGAGTAAGTTCTCTAATAAGTTTCAATGTTGATAAAAATCAGCAACATAGAAGGACGTATTGAGTATAGTGGGCGGAGTCCTCTTATTAACTCTCGACTCCCATGCCTCACACTTCTTCTAATAGGAAAATTGCAGCTGGTCTTTAGTTCAAGATGCAAGAAGTAGAGCTTGAGAGTACACACAAATTTTGCAAACTATTCAGTTGATCGTACAGATATGAATGGTTTGCTGTTCAATGCGATGAAAACAGAATGAGTACGAGCACACGTCAAATAGACATGAGTTTGTTTTAAAATATTAAGCAAGCAGTGGCAACATGCACTTAAATTTTGTCATTTTATTAAATGAAAGGTTGGTGGATTTGAAACAAGTTGTGATAACTTTCTAACATGCGTATCATAGGTTGTTTTCGGCTTACTGTCACAAAAAATGAAGTTAAGTTGCAAACTGTCAAAAAAACAAAAGATGATCTCTCGGATGGAAATATGGGCTTATAGTTCACAAAGGGTAAACAGACATCTATAATATGATCTGAGGCTGCACTGACGAAACAAAAACATAGTATCATCAATGCTGATAGAGCTGTAAATTGTGGTTTCTCGATTTAGCAAGAAAATATGTATGGAAGTTTTGTTATTATGGTTCTTATGCACGTATGTAATATAACCGAACTGTTCTATATGAAGCTTGGGAAATTTAGTCTGGTTGTTTTTATCTCGTGTTTGTATCAGAGAAATTTTGCGTGATAAGGACGAGCATATGTCGTTGGACACAAACTTTTATGAAAACATCAACTGGAAAGGTAGATAATGTAACTGGACAGTTTCATTGTTTACTGGTAATGGGTACAACCACGACCTCGCAGCGGGGATTGACTTTTAGGCGTGGTTACATTAGGTGCACACGACCTGCTCCTAGAAAAATCCTCTGTACACTTTTACATTCAGTAGTTTTACATCAACATCCAATTCCCACTTTTGAAATGCTCTTGTCACCAACACCTTCAATAAGGTTTTACGCATTGTGAAACGGTTTATGGAAGAATTGTGACATTTTATACAACATAAAGATAGTTTTTACCCTAAAAAATTAATTGCTGCTTTAGCCGATAAATTAACCATATTTATCGTTACTGGATTCATCAAACCCTTGGTACTTTAAACATTTTATAAATATAATTTTTTAAATTGGTTTGTGATGCTTGCGCAATCAGTGTTTATGAACGGTGATTTTGTATGTTTTAGCGTTCAGTTCAGAATGGCCCTATGACCGCATTCAATAATCATGAATTTCGCTTTAGATTAACTTTCTGGCCAGAATAATTAGATATTTTCCTCGGAGAGCTTGATAAGACTTACTGAAAATCATCTGGAATTTGGAATTATCAGATTGAATCATTTACAACACGTTTCCAGATCAATTTTCTTTCGTTGCGCATTCAGTTGCGCATTCGTATTCATACCTAATTATGAACTTCGTTGAGGCCCGAACTGAATATAGCTCATAAAACAAAGTCCGCCCACTCGCGATATTTATAGTTTGTTCCGAGTTTCATTTTGAAGTGCATGTGCTTGGATTTCGTTGTGTTTCTTGATATCCTACATTATGACCTTCGTTTATTAGAGACTTGAAGACACTTGTTACGAAGCACACAAAATCAGAAAAAAAATCTGGATAAACCTTTCACGTTAAACGTAATCACCTTTCGAGACTTTTGATAAATCCCTGGGTCAATATATGTGTGCATTAGGTGTTACACGGTCTTCAACCTTTTTTATGCAACTTAAAACCGTAAAAAAGAACAATGCACGTTACAATGAAAAATGGACCAAAAGGTAATCAACCGTGATGATCTTATTTAGCATATTATAGTTCATTAGTATGAGAGATAGGCGGGTACAAACTAAGATTTACTTTCTACCATTTTCAGTTTTCCTTTCTTAGCATATCCATCGCCTTATTTTTTCCTCACTAACACTGTACAAAAAAAACTTATAATTACTACCTTGCATTCTGCGTCTTCTCTGGATAATGCGGTGGACGTGAGTGCGAAGAAGAAACTGTATAGCATTAAGAGTTTCTTCCAATGAAACGATGCGTGTTCGTGATGCACATGATCTGATTAAATCTGAGAAAAAAATATAAGATTTCTCGATACCGCAGAAAAATCTTTGGATCCATTGCCCAAAGTGAAACGGCGGGTAGATTGCATGATGACCAAGATTCTCAATGTACACCGATAACCTGACCTCGACGAATTGGCCATTCTTGTATACCTGCTTGCATTGTGGTAATCTATGTGGCTACACTTTCCAAATATTTATTGAAAGTTTCTGATTTTTTACCCGAGAAAATGTCAAAAATGGTTGAAATGCGTCTGAAGTTGCATGATCTACTACGCCGGTTTACCCTTTTTAAAACGCGGACATTACCTACCTGAACTCGAATCAACGAGATCTTTGCAGCGTTTTCTTTTGTGGGAATAGCTTGCAGACGCCGGTGTCTGTACAGAACACTCATATGCCAGTATAAAGGAAGATAATTTCCCTTCACCCAATTCATTGTAATTATGATTTTTGCTCCGTTTTTTATCTGTAAACACGGAAGGAGTCAATACTTTACTTTTTGGGCATTATTGCTATTGTTTCAGAATGGCTTTAACACGTTCCGACCGCGACGACGGTCTTTTTCCTATCATGATGAGCTCTAGTGAGAAGTCATCATGAAAAAAGGTTCGTTTACTTGGTTAATTCACAAGTTTTTTGGCCAGGCTAAGTTCAAAAGGTCTCTGGAAAGGATGGTTTAGGGGACTTACTTTGTTTTGGTGTTATTAACATCTTAAAAAATGAAGCCAAAGGTAACGGCCCGACTGTACCGAATCTCGTGTGTGTGCATCAAATAGATCACATGCTTAGGATCCAGACATGCTTTAAAAAGAAGCACAATTGTTGTAACGCAAACTGTTTTCAGTTTTTTTCTCTCTCAGTATTTCGGAACAAAATGAAAATAAGGTAAAGTCGCCGCTGCCCGATTGAGTAGGCGGGTATGGAAATACATATATTTTTTGATTTACAAACTAATAATTACAGGTTTGGAGAAGGAGGCGTTGTAGACGCAATATTTAAATACTGTGAGCCACCAGGAACTAACTATCCCTACCAAAATGCGTGAAGTCATATGCATACTTTGAAAAGCTTTCCCTTAATTTCTTGATGAGCTTGAATGCAACAAGTTTTAGAGACGGGTTATCTTGATTTTCTAGCTTGGATACAATTAACGCTGCTGTGTTTTACTTTCATATTTTATGATACAAGGGCATGACGAGAGACCACTAAGCTTGTTCTCATCCTAAAGAATAATGACTATGAAATTCTCCAGTTGTTCCTCCAGGATAACTTTCTCCATTCCAAAAAGATTTAATTATTCATCTCGAGTTGTCATATGGTTTGGCTTACAACATGAGACGTTCATTGTCTACAAAAAGGATTTGATGTTGAAAAAGGACTGTTAATGTTTTATGAATATTGCTTTTACCTGAGACATAACGAAGCAACAGTGTGTTTTTAATAGTTTTCACGATCCCATAAGCTAGCTCAGCTAATGTACACTCTAACACGGCAACCTACTCGCAGTTTATATATAGCAATTATACAGGTAAAGTAAACTACCATTTAATGTTAAAGGGGATCATCATATAATCGGAAAACATGATTCCTTCTGAAACTCAGTCGTTTTAAAATGGAAACGACTTTGGTGAGTTCAGCCCACTTTGAATTTTTAATGAAACCACATCAATATTTCGTCCCTGTTGCAGCATGGTTGGTCATCGTCAGTGATAAAAATTTAACTTGAAATGTAAATTTACTATTAAAGCAGTTGTATAGCTGTATCTACAATTATTTGTACTGTTTTCTCCCTGTCTGAAAGATCCATGCATATTTTAGGTTTATCATCGTTCTTGCTTCAGTATTAAAAAATGAATTTCCCGTTTACTTTGTTTCTCCCCTCGTTAAGCTACACTTACCTATTGAAGCAAAAAAAGGTTTATATTTTATTCATGCACTATCAAGAAATCCTGTGTAGTCACTGACAAAGACATATTAGTTTTTCTGTCAACTCTTAACATTTTCTGTCGTTTAACATTTGTGCTCGTATATACGTGTGTGCATATCACCACATGTATCTAAATGTTGTTCTCTCAATTGAACTTATTAATGCCTTATCTATACATTTCTTTAAACCTGAATTTTATGTGAAAGCGTAACATTTCAGGTGAAATCACTGGGCACGTTTTTTGTGAGACATCAGTTATTCCTAATGCATACGCAACCTTTACCTTTCTTATGCCTTGTTAAACTAATGTAGCCAAACAAACAATGTGAGATGTTTGCTAATCAATTACTAAACATTTATTTCCTTAAAATTTTTCGTGCGGTGCTGTCATAGAATAACAACAAATATCTAGAGTGGGCAAGCATAAGGGATCGATTGACGCAAAAAATTATTGTTTGCCGCATAGAATACGAAGAGTCCATATAATGCCCATAGTTTGCGTCCGTGCCGAGCTATCTAAGTAACTCTGGAAATTTTTACTATATTGCCCAGCGGAATATTTTCCAACAAATTATTCTAGTTCTTACTCAGCTCAATTCGCTGACCATGTCTGAACGAGTTTTAATTGAATTACTTTAGCCAAGAAAACAAAACTCTGGTGCAACAAAGAATTTCAAAGAAAATTTCTTGCGTCCAAAACAAACAAAAAATACAGGGGCCTGTCCGCTCTCTGGATGCTGTTGATTTCTTCGGGTTTTCTGCCGGAACATTATGTTTACTCTATGGCCGGAACTAAAATTCTAAGCATGTTCGTTAGTCGTGTTTTCTCTATGAAGATCCTATATAATATAATAATAATGATAATGGTGATAATAATGTGAATGTGAGTAACATTCTACCAGAGTAATAAAAATATAATCTACACACAATGTGTGACTATTTTATCCATTTTGTCATTTACTGAACACTCAGAAATAATTACTTTTGAATCCAAAGATGCTATAAAAACGAATCATATTCTAATTATTTACGTGGTCACTAAAGAATTAGCGGTATTTCTGCTGAACGTGAGTGTTGACCTAGAGTGGTTAGTTGAAAAAGAATAGCGTCCAACAAATGAAACATCGAAATTCTATGCCAAAAAGATTTGCTATAAATTATCGAATAATTGAAACAATGTCATATACAAAGTGCGTGGAAAAGTTTTTTCCTTTACAACTACTGTTTATTTGCGAACAATATCCGGTAGTAAAGCGTAAATAGCTTCTTTCCATGGTTCTCTCTCCCTCTTTATTATGCTGGTTTTACTGGTGTTGCATATTTTTAAACGCTGAACTACTCCTTTTCATGACAGGCAATGATTTTATAAGCCATTAACTCCATTCATTCATTTTATTCTCCCTTACACGCATCAAGCAAGTTAGTAGAAGTAAAACAAAGCGCCCCAACCACAATTCTGTAGCGTTGGTCCATCCGAATCCGAATGGTACCAGACGTCTGCGTGTAACTCTACAAAAACAGCAAACTCCAAGCATTCAAGTGATATACCTTTTCTTCGCCAATTATTTTAGTACCATGTAGCAGTAAGCATTTTCCTTACGCGAGTATCTCACAAGAGCTCTATAAGGTCCATGAGTGAAGACGAAAACTTTAAAAAGGCTCCTACAATCATCTACTGCCAGCCAGTTATAGGTAGTCTAGCCTAAAACAATTTGTTACACTATACACGGTAACAAATTTATAATAAAAATGTATCTATTTTGGCCAGGTACAAATGGGTTACGACGCATATTATGTTGATGATCCGAAGATAATTTCTCATCCACATACATTCGTCCGATTCGACTCGCACCACTCAATTGCAATGGCTGAACTCAGGTTTTCAGTTTCATTCGCTCTCTCCAAATCGTTTTCATATCCAGTAGTAGCAAACTGAACACGACAAAAATGTTATCATGAGCAAACGTGCTTACATCGAGGGACTTTCTTTATATTGTTCGTCTCAAATCAAGATGAACGAATAAGGGATTATACGAACGTGTGCGTGACAAAAATTCATTACATCTAAACACAAAAAATGATTCACACTGTTACCCCATTAGGGTGAAAAAAAGAATCATGTAGACAACGATTCACACAAACATTGTCGTAATCTACAAGAGCGTAACGTACATGACCACGTACATACTCAACAACACAAGTCTTGATTATGATGATGCTCATTGTACAATTATGATTACGTCTGCGTTATTACATTTTATGTGTACTACACAATGATACAATTGTAGAGCCATTGTGCTGCTTCTGATAGTTTGATATAAGTCATGAGAAGGACCTAATATAATTATGAAACATATTAGATATTATTTTTTTGTGCTTGACAAACAAACTGGAAAAAACGCTATACACTTGCAGCTACTGAAAATATCTCTACTCTGCCGGACAAAAAAAGAGAGGATTCCTTGAGAAATACTGTTCTTTTGTGTTTCCGAAGGCATTTTATAATTTGTACACGAATCAAATTGATGTAGGAAATGGGAAAAATACGTAGTAAAAAAATGAAAAGGGTTTGCAATTGTGAAAAAAATAAAAGAACAAATCTTTCAGTCGTCTCTAGTTTTAGAGCATGCTACAAACTATATAGCGTTTTTTGGGTTGTGTGTATTCTATTGTAAAATGGCTACACATGAAATCCAGCAAAAATTTTCAAATTCTGTCCATGATTCGACGAGGAGAGAGGGTTATAACGGGAGAAAGAGAAAATAGCTCGAAAAAATAGATAAATCAAATTCGGTGGAAGAAAAGAGAAATCGGGAAAAATGGAGAATTGTGAGTAAAATCTGAGGGCGAAAGAATAAAAAAGAAGAAAAAAAATTGTGAAGGCTTTTTCGAATTTGAACATGAAGAAAAGGGTATATAGTTTATGGATTTGCATTAGTACGTACTATGAAAACGGAACGTATGTATATGTGGCGTGAATACGGATATAAATGATGGGCTGACTGAACAGAAAATGTGTTTTTTTTTCTCTAGGACATGAGCAAACGCGTTATTGCCCTTTTTCTCAAAAACTTTGTGTGTAAGGAATTTTTGATTACTTTTTTATTCATTTTGCACCTTTTCCAATATTACATATTAGTACTGCTATCGAGTCAGGGAAAGCGAAAAGAAAAATATTACAACATTGTTACCTATTCTCTTTGATACAAGCATGAGTAGAGTATTCTCTAACTGATGTTAAAAATGATTCCATATTTTTTCTGGATTTTTCACTAAATCTACCGTGTATGTGCCTTTTGTCCAATTCCATTTTTTATTTACTAGTAAAGTATTAAATCAGGGAAAAGCGATAAAAATAAAAAGAGTGAAAATAAATAAAAAGTAGACAATACATACGATAGTTTTTTTTCTGCTCGATGCAGAGGCAAGCTTGAATGAATGCTGACAGGCGTGGTCAGAACTGATCGCAGTAGATTAATGGGCACGCACGACACATTCCCAGGGCAAGTTTTTATATCCAACAAACGTTTCTCGCTCTGTTACTGCTCATTGAGTAAACTTTGATGCCAACCATTAATGGATAAATTTGAAAAAGAGGTGCGTGTGGACTTATATTTACTTTTTGATAACTTTTCCTTCTCATTGAATACAACTTATAAAAATTCATTTCACCGTCCCTTATGTACTTCTTGAAAGCTTGTTGAACAGTTGAAGCGCTTTATTTGGTTCCAACATAAGGGGCTGACTAGCCCTTATGTTATTATAGGACGGAGCTTTTATAGAGAAGTTTAATTGTTCCAGGTCAAAATAATGACAGAGATTTGGGTGTGAGTATTTAACTTAAAAGGTTTATGCAACAGGGACGTGTAATCGGTTGCGTCATCTCGCATTTAACTTTCATCTACTTTACGACTTTGTTTCCCCTTAGTATACTTTTCTCATTTAGCAATCCACAAACAAAAAGTAAGTATAACAGCAACATTTTTCAAAGTACTTCCGAGCCGCGTATTTATGCCTTGAACAGAGAAAAGTGAACGTGCTAAAGCAGAGAATTACTTCCTCTTTAATGGACGGTAAAGTTGCTAAAAGCAATCACATTCATCGTACTAACCATTTGCTTTGCGCTGTTTACCCCCTGCCGATGGACATTTGATATAACACTTATCGTGATGAGTTATAGCTATCCAACTCCCATTTCTGCACATTCATTTTCCACAGAAAAATCATGTCAACGAGCAGAGCACTACTGTATATTTTTTCATGTTTACTCATCTAGGTTGAGTAAAAAATGGTTTAACCACACAAAGGTGGTAAGGATGAAGATAATAATATAGCGTGGTCATGTAGTCGAAAAGCTACAGTTTTCAGGATTTTTTTCGATATCTGAGCTCTTTAACGCTTCCAAAGTACCAATTGCCCATTTTATAACTATTCATCTGGTCCCTAATAACGATAATAATCACGACTTACATCCAAGCTTAGCATTACTCGATTACGTTGTACACTAACAATTAGCTGAACATCCACCACATATATAACATTAGTAGTTTTGAGAAACCAGAGCTCTGCATTTAGAAGGTTCTCATTTATTTGCACGAAATAGGTATGCATGATGTGCGGTAAGCAAGGTAAACAGTACGACATTGAATAACAAGAATACAAAACTATGTCCTGTAATCTTAATTGGCCTTCAAATCGGAGTTAAGAAGTCACTTTCTCTGATTACTTCTACAATGTTTTTTCTCTATAAAGGTAAATGCGGAATAAAAAAAAAAGATAATGCTTTGAGTGGGCAAATTGATAAGGCAAGCTTTGGACGTGCGTACGAAGAAAGTATGCATACGGCTTATATGCAACATTGTAAAGTTAAATTATGCTTGAACTCTAAGGGTATTTAAAGCATAACCGCCCAAGGTCTGTTTCTTGTAATTTTAACTCCTATGCATTTTGAATTTCGCTTGTAAATTTCAATATGTGGCTTTTTCCATAGAGTAAATAAGATTTGGAATTTATAACTGAAATCTTACACGTATGTTAAAGCATCCTTTATTTGTCTAGTACTGACTGACTTCAGATTTTGAAAGGACGATTTAAAAAATTTTGTTTGGTATTGCTTTCTTATTTTCTTTTATCACTGGAATTTCTACTTTCCTGTGGAACCTACGAATAATAGCAAGTATGAATCATACGAAGACTAACACACGAATCAGTAATAAAGTAACCGGTTACCGGGTAGAATAAAAATTGTTTAAAAAGTAAGCACCTTTCGCATGCCACATAAACCTTCCTGGTATTTTAAGTACTCAGAAACCAATTTAGAAAGCACACCAGTAGTAGCTCCACATTCCACCTAGGATGATTGTATGCAGCAAGATACTGGTAATTAAGACTGGATACACCAGTTCCTTGTCTTGAGTTTTAATTTATGCAGTCGTGATGATATTGACCTGCAATATCATTTCGGTTTTCGTGATGTGTGCCAATTATTTCCAAGTACTACATTTTTTCATGCATCTAGCATTATGAGCTTCATAGTAAAAGCTCATTTGATATAGGAATAAATTCACGAGAAACACAGAACACAATTGCTGAATATTTTTGTCTCGATGAACTTTTATTTCTTATTTTTACATCGTTGTTGGCTAACGGATAATTAATCCAATTAAGTAGTGGGAAAAGAGAGAAATGTTACCCGATGAAGGAAGGAAAAGGAATAACCATACCTGACTTAGAAGACATGGTGACATGCAATTATGCAAGCAATGACATACTAGTCGTGCTGTGAACCTGTCCTTTGCTCTGTCAATATTGTAGCAGAGCTTTCTTTGAGCAAACGAGGATCTTCAGGGAACTCGCAAAGCCATATCTACGCATATAGAAGAAGATTTTTACAGAAGCAGGAAGCTTAGGCTTTGTTACAAGCTGGCGCTGATCTTGCATTGCTTCGTGCTTGAATTATGTACTTGTTGTACTTGGTACACTGCAAGAAGCAACGATTCTAGTATGCCAGCTCTGGGTAACTCGAGATGTGATGACAGTAATAATAGTGATATGATGGTTAGTCTGATGACTGTAATGATGATTATTGTAGTGATAATGAATCCGCATGTTTTCCGTTTGTACGTTTATAATCATCATAATAAGCAGTGGTTCGCATACTTAACTTTATAGCTGACATTTAATCCCGATACTACATTTTTCTGCAATGAAATATTTACCGTCTCCTGTTGTATGGTTAGACTGGAGCTTATAAACAGCTAACTAATGGTATGTGCAATATGGCCATTACAATGTACATTAAGAATTAATACGCTATACATCTCTTATACCTACTCCATTCGTGAGGCATTGGTCTAACCATTGTAAGTTAAAACTAAGTATTTACCTTAGTCGTGCTCAATGCAATAATTTGGAAACAAGTTTCCGGTATCAATTGTGACGAAATTTCAATAAAATAAAACTGGAAAATGTAGTGAAAGATACTAATTCTAACATATCGTTAACCCGCCAATCAATAAGAATGATTGCATAATAATGTTTTATGAGAAGCTTAATAAGGCAATTAAACACGTAGAGCTACATTAATTACAGCTCTGTAATTAATGCTGTTCGACAATATACAAAACAAGCTTGTTAAGCGACATTTAAGAATTTTCTTGCACAGAAAGTGTGACCAGCTCATAAGTTGAAGCCTAAAACTGGATTGCATACATGATTGGATAACGTTTCTCCGAAGACTTATGTTCTGAGAAATTGTCAGCATCATTCCTATGCAATGTTTCGTAGTAAAAGATTCTGTATGCCTGCCATATCGTTGAGTATTATATGTATTGCATATATATTTTAAGTAAAAAATAATATGTAAAGCTACAGTTAGAGGACGCACCCCGTCCAACGACTCGGCTTCGCTTAATTTTCGTGAGGCTTCTCTCAGCTACGTGAGGCTGCCAATATAGCATGACGGGATCCTCATATACTTAAGACATAAGCTCCGATATATTGCTTTCACGATCTTTGATGATCACCAGCGTCTTTTTAATACACACAGTGAAAAACTAGTAACAACAGGGGTAAGCTCTCCATATAACAGTGCAAGAGATACATGAATGTGGCTAGCTAGAAAGGTTGTTTCATGTGGCATTTCTTGATATAAATTCTCGTAAAACCAGAAATGTGGATAACATGCGAATAAAATGTCCAACTGCTGCACACAAAATTCAACGGTTTCTGTTAACTTACTTTTCATGAAACTTTTCCTCTGTTGCTGCTGCTAGCTCTGCTGGCCAGTGAAGCCAACAAAGCAACAGCAGAACAATGGCCAGCCAGCGTCATCCGTACTGTTATACTCGATGTATTGATTCAAGCTGGAAAAAATTCTGAGAACATGTACATACATGCAAGTGCCATATCTTATCTTGGAGTATTACATATGGGAAGAATGAACATGATGAATTTGATATCGGATCTCTGGGCAAAAAATCTGGGGAAATGGGTGTATAGGTGGGTGTTCTACTCCACCTTTGGGATAGTGGGGAGGGTCCAGGACCATGATATTTCGACGACGAGACCCACTCTAGAAAAGAATACTAGGGTTGGAGCCTACTTTTGTTGGGCGTGACATTTCGGGGCTGGGAGAGGCGTGCCAACAGATACACCTACATCAATACTTCTTTAGCCACCCCATCATTTTGACCGCCTATCACCCCTCTAACTTTTCATGGTGCAGTATACAAACCTCTATACTTTCCATGCTACAAATCCATAACATTGCGATGTTACCAGTTCTCAAAACTTACCGTGCCCAACTACAACATTACATGGTGCACCAGCTCTCCATTTTCAAAGCAAGTTCTTTCCTCCACATTGGGAGACTGACATGCTTGAGAGTTGTAGTAGTAGAAGCACGATAAAACCTTTATACGTTCTCTTTTGTTGTTTTTTACTCTCTATGTACTCACGTTGAACCGGTGGCACTTTTTGCTTTGTTCTTCGTTCTTTCAACGAGCAGCTCATTTTTGAACAAGCTGAACCCACACAGGGCTTATTTTTTGCACATATCTTATAAGCCTAAACGCTTGTTCAACAACGAGCCAGCTCTAAAGAAACCTTTCGATTCTTATGTTTTATGATGATATATGAATAGGTATGTAGTACAGAAACTCAGCGTAACAAAACTATTCGCGTACAGAAATGCCAAGAAGCTTAGATGCCGCATGGCGCTTTGTTATCGAATTGGAATGCTCATGAAAATATCAAGTATGAACCTCTCACGTTCACGGCAACCAGAAAACTACCTTTTGCCAAGCTAGTTTGCATTGCTTTTCATTCGACCACCAAAGCGCTTGACCATTACTTGAAGCAATGTGTAAGCTCAACCAGTTTAAAACTTTGTTCGAAGAAAATGAAACGTTATTTTCTCTTGAGCTTTGTACTCTTCCCTATAGAGGACTGAGCAGTACGTATGAATCATTATTAGTCAACATTCTTTCATTGAACTGCATTTGAGGCAGTCCGCGTTTTAAGGCTAGGCAACTTTTAAAAATGAAAATCGTTGTGGGGTTGCCTTTTTATTACAAACTTGGTTGTTATTTTTGTGCCGGTGAGCATTGCCATCAAAAGTCTCACGTCACACCTTATCAAACTATACAAACCAAGTGTTACATATAAAAATTGGTTACTACATGGAGCTCAGCGATAGCTGTCGTTGAGGTTTCTAGTTGGTAATGTTGTTGCTGATAGATAGAAGGCTGGCTATTTATTAGAACAGCAGTGAGCACAATACAATATGAGTACGGTTGCCGATTCATTCGTCTGTTTTCTAGCAATTACCACACACCACCAGCACTCACTTTAGTACAACTTTGAACAGAACAGCATGAACACATGGAAAGCAAGAAAAGCAATCATTATCTGTACTTGAGAATGGAGTAGTGTGGCTAACTCACTCGCTTCTCTACTAGTTGTTCTCTCCCTGTGAGCAAAAAAGCACACGAGGGCGATTATATACTCTAACAGGGAATCTCGACAACGTGCACTATCCTATCCCTATCTCTAAGCACACCACCAACCACCTTCACTACACATTTCTACTCCAATCTGAGCAAGCGAACCAGAGAGGATCAAGATCCTGGAATAGCCGTGAAAAATCTCTTCTTGTTTTTCTATCTGACAAGTACAGAGACAAGAGATCATTTTTTGATCATTCTTCGTCAAGACCCCTAATACTTATCATCATCAGCGATAAAAAAGGAGAGTTACACTTTTGCATAGCTTCGCTCCAGCCAGTATCTCTCGCAACGTTATCAAGACCAACATTCTTACAAAAAGAAAACTATTATCTCATGTGGTTGCCTACAAATTTGACGACACAACCATACCATTAAATCAGCTTGAATAATAAAAATAGTGAATTCAAGAAAGAAAAAAGAATTGAAAGGAGAATTTTTTTGAATATGAGATTATATCAAAAGTCAAGAGATAGGAACAGGAACACAGCAAACCGGTGATTATATTGTAATTCGTGTTGTTACAATCTTCTCTCTTCAACCCTTGTAATTTCTACAATTGCAGCAGTAGCAGTTGCATTTATTGCACTCGTTATTATATCATTCGGAGTAATCGGTATAATAAGCAATTTCCAGCTTCAGCGTAACAAAGTTGACCAGTCGAGAGAAAACACTGACTCTCAATTAAATCCATTAAAGAAGAAAAGGAAGAGCACGTATTAGCATACAAGTTGTATCTAAGCTGTGGATTGTATATCACCTCGCCCCATCTTTCCCGTGTCTAGTAATTATAGAACCTCTCGTGGAACGAACAATTAAGTTTTTACTCCAATTGTCATCCGGAGGAACCGTGCCACTATATCTTAGTTTCACTCTGGATAGTTGTGGGAGTTTTTGTGGCCAACGTTTGAATGAAAAATCTATCAAGGCTCACGCAAACGCAGTGTCGACAGGCATATCGCACCTCTTTATTGTTTTGTGAATGGTTGTCGTGAGATTCAATATGACAGTTACACGGATTGTTTTGTGAATGAACCGAAGGAATCAATTAGCGACGATTTTTGCTACTTGAAAAATGTAATACTTATGCTATGCTTTAAAAGATTATTATCATCAAGTATACCGACTGATCGTGTTCTGACACTTGAATAAAAATTATAATAATCATACTAGACGTTTATAATCACGAAACAATGTGAAGCTCTACTCTCAATCAAACACGTTAAATGTTTACCTTCATTGCATGTTTTTGTATGGTTGTTACTAATCAGGAAATCAATCAATTTCCCTCCTGCTGTGAGACTACATGTGCTTATTTGTTTCAGTTTACTGTGAAACGTAACAATTACTGTAACAGCCGAAAGAGCTGATTTGTCTTAATAAAATCCACAGAAGATACTTTTAATGTTGTGCGCAAAATAAAATCAATAGTTTCCCTCTGGTAAACCACATCATTCTCATCTTCTCACACGAGAGTAATCTTGAGATAGTGGTATGAAATGAATGAAATGCTTTTTTTCTTGTAAAAAAAGTCGTGCAAATCTTCAAGACACGTTGTAACAATAATAATAACATTGACGATGATAATATGTAGTGAGTATAATATCCATAATCGAAATAATAACAATCATCATCAAGTAGTACAACTATCATCGGAACACCAATATACCAGCTTCTTACTCGTACTATATGCATAAACAGCTCCGGCTACATCATCATCCTCCTCATTTTCATCCCAATGTGTATAATCAAACTATCAGTTTGCTAACCAGCAGCAGCAGAAATAATATAGCGAAAACAACATTCAACCAGCCAACAGCACCACCAACTACAATCCAAGACCTATGATTATAGGCTCTCGCGTTACACACTCTCAACAACCATGTGAAGAAAAGGAAAAGACGACGACGAAAATAAGACACGATAGTTATTCTCCATAAGTATACAACACTTTTAGTTTACACACCATCACCATCAAATAAAACAACACGTCAACTTGAGTTGTAGGAGTATCATGTGTACTCTCTGTAAGTAGCAGTTTACTGTGTAAATTATAATTATTCGGTCAGTTTATTTTGAATAGTAGATTGCATACAAAACATGGACATATTGCTACTACATAGCACGACTCTCTCATCCTCCTCTTTCTCTCTCTCTCTCTCATTCCATTCAATTGACGGGGTGAACCGAAAAGGGTCGAAAATAATTTGTTAGTTTAACATTTTCTTCAAAGAAAAAAAAATGTTTACATATCTGGCGATAAGTTCAGAATTTTTTCCACAGGTGCAAAAAAAAAATTCACGAAAATTGTTTTTTTTTCTTCCTATATAAATACTGCTGAGTAATTGTGTTCAATTAAGTCCTTGTATGGAGGTGTGTGCATGTGTGCACAAGAAGTCAATGTCAAGCAGAGAACTGTTGTCTTGAGTCCAACCCTCTGTATTATGATTACTGCCTATTAGTAACCACATACTGGCATTGAAAAAAATTATACCAGGTTTTCCTCCTTTTTTACACACATGCATTGCTCCAGTTTGCCTGAAGAAAAGAGCAATTCATCATTTTTCTTCATCAGCATGATCAAAACACTATGATAGTTATATGTTTTTCCTTGCACTTCTAGAGCGGTTGACTGAAATGATTTGGGAGTACCCCCAATGGTGCAAAAATTAATTTAATAATAAAACAGTCAATGGGACGTTCCAACAGGCAGAGCCCCACTAAATCCTGTAGTCTTTTGCTAATGAGTAAAGAGCGACAGGTTAGAGAAAAGAGTAAATGTTTAAAAAACATATTATTAATTTTTTGCCTTAAAAGGCGTACTCGTATGAATTTACAAACGATATTAGCAGTTTTATAAATGCATAACACCTGTAGTATTTAGGCAATCTTAACAAGTGAGAGAATGAGGAGTGAAGGAGAAAATTTGTGCGAAAATTGTTGAGGCAAATAATACAAACTATTTCATTTTTTGTTTTTTTCTGTTTAGCTGTTCTCCGGTATACACCTTGGTTGCATGTTTGACACTACTTGAGAAAAAGCTGTAGAAAATTATTATCGATCTTCTGCGAGACTTTTTCCCTGTTACTACATACGTATGAGCATGTAGTAAATAAAACCTACGCACGTACGATTATTTATTGGACAAAATAAACTGACTGGTAGTAATACAAGATAATATGTGACTATATTAGTTTCTTAATGTTTATCTATAATGCATACATGATATGTGGCAGTGAATGTTAGAAGCAGTAATAACTATTAGATTTGTAGTGCCAAAGAATTTCAGTATATTTACACGTATAAATGAATTGAAAGTTATGAGATTCTTCTGACACGTTACATCAGGAAACGTCGGATATTTAAGCAAGTTTTTCAATATAAAAGAGTCAATCAATCGGTTGTAGGAGAAAGTTTTCAGCATGCTGACCACAGACATAAATCCGGCCATCCGGCCCGACCTTTATTCACATCATTCTCAGGCTACACATCTTCTTGATAAAACGGTAAGAACAGAAATGTCCNTTCTCAGGCTACACATCTTCTCGATAAAACGGTAAGAACAGAAATGTCCTTAAAATGTTGTTTTTTTCTTCTTAATTTCGTATTCTGTTAAAAACTCTCAATACGCTCAATGTGAATTACATGCATGGAGTCTTTGGGTGCATTATACACATTACGTATTATTCTTTTTTCTACGAGTTTACCTGCTATAAAACATTCAGTATTAAATCTTCGTTTTTCTTACTTTTGTATATTTTGTCGTGTTGTTGAATGTACTCGAGCGTTTGTGAGTATAAGTCAAAATAAACGTAAATTGAACAAATTGAATCTCTAAAGTATCTAGCCAGACAAGAATACATAATTTTATAATCAAAATATAAGCTATCGACATTTTATGCATCAGAATGCCTTTATGTACGGAAATAATTTTTATCGTAGCCTTTTACATCCACACATGACTCTGGACGAGGCCAACCAGTTTTCTGTAAAATAGCTACATGCAAACAGCTAAGGTTCTTAGTTGATTGCTTTTCATGATCCACACATTATTCCAAACTGCAACGTGTCTTGAGCTAGCAATGTACGATTTTCAAAATCATTATTCAATCGTTTCTGAGAGAAGAAAGTATTTTACCTTACCAGTGACTATTTAAAAAAAAATGTTATGCGTCTTATTTCAATTCAGCCACATAAACCCATGTGCTACCAGACACAAATATTCCATGAATATAAATGCGCACATTGCAAGCAGAAAAGCCTTATTTTTCAACAATGTGACGATTGGGACAATAGTTGTGGTAGTATCTATACTCATATGAATGTAGAAAATACAAACTATCCAGATACCTTTCCTCATCAACCACAACTACTTTCTGTTTCTTCATCGGATAAATAATAATGTTGCCACATCACACAGTTTAATAATAGCAAACAATATCGATATTTTCATATTATTATATGTACGAATACGCATCATATGCGAGAAATACTTACTGTTAACAAAGACAGTTACTCGCATGTACACATGTTTCTTTTTATTCCATTGTGAGCGCCCATAATGGGACAAACTTTGGAGCAAACTCTGGTGTGACTGTGAGTAATGTAATGTATGTATTATTCTTTAAGTTTGTGTGTTCAGCTTTTTTCTTTGCTTGTCGGACCGATAGTTTTTTTTCTTCATGTAAAATCGTGCCGGCTTTCAAAATAACAAAACTACCGCCGGTACAAGACCCTTGTGGTTGTAGGTGTCGGTGAATTCTTGTATCTTTCTATTGTTGAAAAACTATCATAATAATATATTTTTTTCCTTCACAGAGCTCTTCTCTGGGTTCAAAAAAAGTTTTATATTTTTGGAAAAAGGGAAGTTTGATGGCTTCTTTGCATAGTGCTGCGTGTAAAGAGAGAACCTCTTGTAGTCAAGTATCAGGGCAACATGCAGTTTTATGGGTTGGTACTCACCTCTGTACTTCCAGAGGGGAACGTTTACAAGATATTTTGGAGTAAAGAAATGGTAACACTTTTGGAAAAGTTGTAAAGGTGTAGATTTCCTTTTGACAAAAGTAAAAGCAAAGTGGAGATTGTAAGACGGAAAATGATATAATAAATATAAATTACATAAATGGATTTCCCTTTTTTATGAAAAATGGAAATCGGAGTCTCCTGCTGGGTGCCTTATTTGACTCCCTGGTGAGGGTGCTTCACCACCTCAAGCCCATTAAAATGACCAATGGTTTAATCGCCGGGCTTTGTTTAAACGGCAAAACATACACGGAAATCCAAGCAATGATTTAAGCTACATTTATTTTCAGAACACCAACAAAATGCATGCGAGCTGGAATAAACACACAAAACATTCACGAGACAGCGGACTGCTTTGTTGAAACATTTGAAGTGTCGGTGGAACAGAAATACTCATCACATTTACACCTCCAGTCCTGTATTTCTAGGTTGTTTGAGTAAATTCTGATAAAATCTACAGCTCATTTGCAATTGTGGTTGGGTAGTAGCAGCAGCAGCATGATGTGGCGATAAATTGGGTGCATCATAATAAATAACCCGATTACAATAAAGAAGTAAATGGGACATAAACACGATTGTGGTGACAAAAACACCAAATGGACTTTGAATAGCAGTTCATCGTTACTTTCCAGGGTGTGCGCTCGTATTTGTGAATCCTGAGGTAATTTTATTCCTGGTTTTGTAGAAGCAGCATTTGTTCACCAGAATCGAAACTTCTGCTTTTATATTTTCACTTATAGCTCATTATTTTATTCTGATGCCTACGAAATGCGTTTCGAGAAAAGAGCATTGATGCCAAAAACGTTGCTTCATTTTTGTGAGCATGCAATGGTGACGGAAATGTGTGTAAAAAATAAGAAGAAAGCTCTTCGAACGCATGTCACGCCACAGGAATTGTACACACAACAGAAAAAAACTAGTAAAACTGAACTAATAATGCTTTCCATACAGTTACGTTGCATTTGATATTTTCTTATAGGTACATTTAATCTACCTAGACTTTGATATTTGATATATATATAATATATACCCACATTGTTAGTCCGAGTAGTTCTTAAAACATCAAGAAAATCGATGCAGGACAATGGAAAGGAGATTTTTACTTTATCCTGTGTGTTTGTGTTTCATGTTACATTTTTGTAATAGCGAAGATGAAGGGAATACAAAGCAACGCACTAGAATGTACAATCCTCCCTGGAGGTAGTAGAAGAAAAAAATTAAATCACGATGCTTTGCCAGCAGAAAACATTGTTGAGGTATATGGTGTGGGTGCAGATATGTTGTTAGAAATTTTGTTGTTAGGTCTCCTGAAGAAATTCTTGAAAATATGCTCATATTTGTGAAACTTGCTGATGGCTAGGGGCAATGTTATTTGGAATAATGTGCAACTCTTCTTGGAAGAACATTATAATGTATTATCAATGCTGATCAACGAGCTCGAGTTAAGAGAGCTCTAAAATAGCCCACACCTGATTTTGTAAACGTTAGCTTAAACTCAAGACAAAAAAGTGGTCTGAACTTGACCATTAGATACTTTTTTATCCAAGAAACTCATATCATTCAGCATTTATGCAGTCTACATTCAATGTTCTCCTTTTAGCTGCCCTTACAGCTTAGGAAATCGAACGGTATTTCATTTGTGTTAATATTTTCCAAAGAAAAGAAAGAAAACTTCGCAGCCCTTTCTTTTCACTGCTACGGAAAAGCCAGTGGCGAACAAAACTGCAGTTTATTGGCTGCATGCAGAGAAAGTGAAAAATTAACAGCTTGTTACCACTGCGAAAGCACACGTTGTAGGAGTGTATGAAGCATTTTGCTAAAAGTTTGTAATTCAATCCTACTTCTTAATAAACCAAAATTGTGTCCCATGTAAAAAAGGTAAATTGTATTTGAAGCAGAGGTGGTCACACATAAATTGCATGAAGCCTTTTAAAGCTGAAAATATCACACCATTTTACTCCTTTACTGTGTCGCACACACAAGCAACACCATTATCGTCACTGCCAAATATAACGGCACAATTACAAGTGGGGGAGCCAGGTGTAACAGAGAATAATTCATAAAGGCCTATACTAAAAAATTAAGTGACAAAAACACTGCGAACCTTTAAAAAGCAGTGTGACAGTAAAGTTACGAAGGCTTTGGAAACATTCGGCAATACGTCTGCTACGTTCTAATCCCAATTGAAGAAGAAAAATGCGCTTATTTCGGCCAATGCAAAATTCAAGAGCAAAGATTTCTTAATGCTTGTTGTCATCCGTGGGGAAACAAAGAATTTGGTTTTAACAAACATATGGGATATAGAGTCAAAGCAGGAATCGTCATGAGATATTTCTTTAATGAAGCTGTCACAGGGAACTGGGTGCAACATGAGGATAAGTTATATTATGGCAGAGAAAAACGAAAAATTAATTATACGTATAGTGTCAATACTAGCTTATCAGCATGAACAGAGCAAATATTCTTGCATGTAATGAAAGAATGGATATTAGCCAATTGCAGAGGTTTATGGCGAAGGTAGACAAGGTTTTACGATTGAATTTGATCAATTTTTGAGATTTGTAATTGAATTGTGTTTTGCATTTCCTAACACTTTCGTAACACATGCATAAACAGTTATTCGCTTTGCACGTTAAACTGACGTGTTTTATCTTGACCATCATCGTCACCATCGTTTAAGCATGCAACATTTAAGATGTGATATCCGCACAATTTTTCTGCTCGTGGAGTGCACCAACCATATAGTTTATTAGAACAGCGATATCAAAGATAAACCTCGAAAAGGTTAACTGGCACCGTTGTTTAGTTTCTTTGCTTTTTACATGCAACGTAGGAAGTTGTATTTGTAGCTAAAAATCTAGGGAAATTGAGTGGAGTTGGTGAAGTAAATTGAATAGAACTTTCCGCTAATAAATAAATTACTTAATTGAATGAGGTTGAAGATGGCCAGGAATGTTTGTGGGCTTTATTTTCGAATGTGCGAATGTTTGCAGAAAGGAGGTGCTTGAAGCAGTTCGTGAGAAAACTAGCTTAAAAGTAATTTCCTTGATGGCAATTAAATGTAATTATGCGATTTTATCACAGATATTAGTATGCAAATATAATTGATGTCATTTATCAGATAAATGATTTTCCTCATTTGGTGGCAAAAACGAATGCACACGGCTACATATTACCTACTTAAAACGCATGTAATGTTTACTGTTTCCACAGTTAGTTTAGACGAATGGTATTATGAAATACCCCCGAATGCTGCGTTTCAGAATCCAAAGGTTAGCTTTGCATTGCATTGATTTTAGTCAAGTTGCACGGTAAAAATTCCTCTGTGCAGAGCGGATTGATTTAGGCATACCCGTTAAGGCTGCGTGTCTCATGTATTTAACAGAAGCAATTAAAATTGGCCAGAGGGTTTTTAAAAGGCAACTTTTGGGAAAAATCTCTCTGGCTAATGTACCTGGAAAAAATTAGTGTTAGCTAAAAAATTGTATTAAGCATTTTTTGGTTTCATCAATGAGTAAAATATTTCTGCATGCAAGGTAATAATCAGATTTGTGCATGTGGGATAATGCACAAAACACAAATACAAACGTTTATTTTTCCAAATATAAATATTCTCGTGACAAAACATTTTAACTTTTAAGAAAAAAATCATCGCATATTTTTCGTTCACACAGTTGAGTGAGACTTGTTAAAAAGGGTTTTCTAACAAAAGAAACTTCCTATCGACTGCTACTACATGCACACTCAGTTTATGTAACGAATGATGACAAAAAAAAAAACAGCCAAAATAATTTCTCCTCCTACACACTCGACACAAACGTTGACTTTGCATGGCATCCAGCAAATATAACGATAAAAATCATATTGTTGCCTCTTCCGCTCAGTTACCTTTTTGTAAAAGTGCGTGTTAAACTCTTGTAGATAAAAAATTATATTGTATTTGTGTATTTGGACACAATAGAGCAAAAAAGATTATTATATTTTTGCCTTTTGTTTTGTACATTTTTATAGTCTCACACCAGTCCTCTCCCGGATTAATATGTTTCACAGTCTCTGCTTACATATCGAAAATATAATGATGCTGAACCTTCCATGAAAGAAATATAAAGTGATAAAAAAATGCTCTCATGATCTCGTCACACTCTCTATCTCTGGAGCACTTAAGCCTGTCATATTTTATCCCGTACATATGGTCAAATTACGTTCTCAAACATGCATATTTATATCCTATTAGCAATAATATCTGTCCATCTCCGTCATATGCAGTGATGCTCTATATATTGTTATTGTTAGCAATACACACATGCATCGACTCAACAAAAAAAATACTAGGAAGTGTGTGGGGGAGAACGTAAAAAATTATTTTCTGAAATTGATTTGACCATTTTTTTCCTCGTAGCTCAGTATCCTCAAATCTACACAGAGAGTGAGGGCGACGATGTATCAAGCAGTTTTAAGTTTGTCAAGGGGTTTGGGCTACTCCAGTGCTTGAAAAAGTAACTGACAAAACCAAACAGAGCCTGTCTTTAGCTAGCAAGGTTATATATTTTTGTTGGTGTGTTTTTTTGTTCGATGGCAACTTCGAAGCTCTGAAGAAAAATCAAGTGTTATACGATGATAGAACACATTATTTGAGTAAAAAAAGTATCACAACACGAAAAATATAATGATTTTACTACATGCGATCCTATAATCCACCGAAAGAAAAGAAAACATAAGAAGCTCTTGCCAATAATCTCTAAGTGATGTGGAATGCCTGTGCGTAGCTTTTAAAAAATTGAATTGTTGTTTTGACTGAAAAATAGGTTCAAATGTAATATTCACAGACTAAAAACACCCTGCAATTTGAAATTTGACACAAAGTATTACAATAGTCGATTTATCAAATTTTAAAAACCCTTTTGGTTACGCAGTCACCTACCGCCACTCTCACAGGAAAGAAATATGAGTCTGACAACAGACAACTAATAAATGCACTCGATTTGCAATGATAGAATTTCTTATTTTTTTCTCCTCATCTTTTTTTAAATCTCATTACAGGCATGCAAGCCTATGTAAAGCGTTGTATAATCGTAATTGTGTACGATTACGGAGGAAGACGCTCACAACAACAGTCATCCACAGCGACTTATTAATGGGAGGAACTTTCGTGTGTACTTAATTTTTGAAGTGACAAGTTTTTGATTGGCCAATTTTTCTAGAGCTTACTTGCTTTGAACAACCAAACTAGTTATTATAACACAGCAAATAGCTTGTGTAGTAGTTGTTTTCCAACTCTAATGCTCTTTAAAAAAGTAGGACTATTAGCCACCAAAATAATATTTTCAAGAAACAAATCAAATCGAAAACATTGTTTTAAAGTTCAGTTTGAAAGCAAAGAAACTGGTAGTGTTATCAGAAAATACCATCTAGACCAAGTCCTATATTTCTTTGTTTAAAAAACATTGTTGCTGTCAATACTATTATATACCTACTATTTGTTTACACTTTATACAAACATACTAAGGAAAAAGCTTCCTCTAAAATATTGCTTTCAAGTGTGTCGACTCCATTTTGAATCCCATCCACTATCATTATCACTTGAAGATTTTTTTTAGAGAGGAAGCTAATGAATCAAGAATATAATTTTGTAGGAGAAGAAACCGTATAACGTAAATAGAGTATTATATTCTTAAAAAGTGTGAATAAATAAGCATAAAATGCATGCTCTCTGATAACTTGCTATTCCTCCAAAACATAAAAATGACTACATCGACATTGAGCAGGTTTTTTCCTCCGTTGTTCTCAACTGAACTATTTTGTTACTTGCTGGAAAAAAAACATATATATGAGCAAGGTACAAAATGCATTCCTCCCTGCAATGCAACATAATAAGAGATCGTCGTGATCGTAGTCGTGGTATTAAAAAATGGAGGATCTTACACTGCACAGATGGTTTCCTCTGTTTCATGGGCTTCACTTTAATAGAAAAAAAAACCTTAGAACAAGTTGACGTTATTCCTTATCTTACGCAACTTCAGGCATGTAGGTATACCTATCAACGAAAAACGAATATTTTGTATACTGTACATGAACAAGCAGGATAAACTTGTTTTCAATATATTATCTTTACTGTTTTCGTGTACATGGCGCTACGAAGGTTTCATTAAAATTCAAACTGGATCATCAAAAAGTCATTGCTTGTTAGACCTTTTGTCTCTGCAAAAATATTGGATTGGGAGATAGAATGGAATGTAAAAACATGGATTTTGAACAATTTGATTGTTGATGTTGTTCGTTGAATTTATGATTTGTTGAGTGGGATTGTGTTGTGCCTAGGCATATAAGATGGTTAAAAAGGCTGTTTAGTCAATTTATTCATATAGTCTAGTCAAGTACCTATTACCCATTACATCTTAGACTTTGACTCACGAAAAAACTAAACATTGTCCGTTCTTGTTTCAGTTTTCAAATGCATCTGTGTACCTTTAAAATAATATCAGTAGTTGAATTAAGATTACATTTTTTTGCAGTGTAGAGAATTGTCGAAAAGACTATGGATTATTGTTAAAGACGTTGTTACAAGAAATTTTTTATTGTGCTTGGCACTGATCCCATCTAATTTTTTTTTTGTATAAATGTGTTACATATGTTGAGCTGAGCTATATTCTTAATTTATTGTATGGCAAATAACTCAATGTCGTTTCTTGCCCAAATTATTCATCAACAGGAATGGCGATTCGATAAGAGTTGAAGCGTGTGTCCTGAGTTTGTGTACGACAAGGCGAAAATCCAGTTCTTCACTCCTTTAGCAATGTGTGCCTGTTAAAATATTTTCTTTAAAATTAATTTGATACTTATAAAAATGCATCCTGGCTGAATAGAGTTAGCCATTATGCAAAAAGATTATTTGATATATGACATCAAAAAGTTTGGCCACAAAGGAACAAGCTTGTAGTCAATCAATATTTGTTGGAGTAATTGTAATAGCCAATATCTGAAATTCAATAGACAAATTTATTAACTCACTGAATACATTTTTGCATTTATTTTTTGGCGTACGATCACACTGAATATAACAGATTGGCACATTGTTAAACGTTCATTCATTCATAGTTTTTCTTCTTCTCAGCAGTAGTGGTGGTCCCCTTCTGTTGATGTTTTCATGTACTGCATGCCTTAAAGGGAAAATATAAAGCAGTAGCCGAGACGCTGCAAAGTACTAACCCTCTTGCAATTTTTGTTTGACTTTTTGCCATAATATCTTCTCTTGTCCTGCTGGCTCGTTAACTGGGCTTCGTCGGTAGCCATTTAAATGAATTTGTATTGAGAAAACAACATGAACCCATGAGAATATGCTTTTTGCTTTTTACGTTTTATGATTTTAGAAATTACAAATCACCAGTCCTATAAAAATCAGCAAATATTGCTGCTGGTCATAATAACCGCATTAGTATTAACAAAATCTGTAAACTCCATTTCGCCAGTCTTTTTTTCACTTCTAATTCTCCTTGAAAAGCAGAGGTAAAAAGTAATTCTAAAGTCTACGGTGCTAACGGCAGATTCTTTATGTCTCCTTCACCTGTTTAGTTTTCAGAATTATGTTCGCAAACATCAAAGTATGCCACACCTCATTTCTATTTTTGTATGATAAACAACTGTGCTTCCACTGGTACAATGTCTTTTCTTCAAAAATTTGCATGCTTTATGTAAGATAAAGACTGTACCTCAAATTTCAACCATAAAATCGTTGTTATTCACCTGTTTTTTTACGAATGACAATTTCTTTTCCAAAAAAGAATAGTGAAAGTGTGTATGTACCTGAAGCAATGGAATCCGTACATTTTCAATTGGATTTACTGTAAGAAATCGTTTAAAATAATGGTTGCACATTTTGGTTGAAATTTAAAACTTAGTTGACAAGCTTTTCCATCACCTTCCCTAATAAAGTTTTTCCTGGTCGGGAAACTTTTCAGTTTCAAAATAAACCTTTTACGACGACCATTCATATCATAATTAAACAGATGCCTACACAAGTTATGTGTCATATTGCTCTATATTTTATGTGTTCACACATACTTTTTTCCTCTTGGTAAGACATAATCCCTCTCTAATTTGTTTCTAACACTCAAACAATACAGGCGCAAAGTTAAAAAACTAACAATTATCATTACCCGATAATTTATGCGCACAAGTAACCCCATATGTTTAAAATGCCATTCATTTCAATTTGTAAGAAAGCTTAAATGATCCACAGCGTATTTCAGAATTTGTGATGCGCCAGTAAAAAACTATGTATGTATTGGTAAAATCCTTAATTAAGAATTATGGTACTATCTTCACCCTTGTGCGCTAACAAACTTGTGATAAAGCTAAATGCACAGGCCTTAAAATATATCATTTTCAGATGTTCTTCGAGGTTTTAAAAAACTAAACGTGTTCCATGCATTTCTCTTTCCAAATTGGTTTTCATTTTTTTGATGAGGAAAGGGGGTGCATGGCATGTAAAGGATTTTGACTTCTGACTGCGCGAGAGAAAAAAAAATGGAAATCACATGGTTTCGTATTTTTCTAAACCTTTCTTCACTTTAATGCATCAAATGAGCTGCTTTTCAACAGGAGAAACTTTTTTCAAGCCGCTGAATGCATAAAAAAGGACGGAAAGAGAAAAGAGAACCGGTGCAATTAGCTATGGAGGTTGCATTGCTGCCCTTGTCATTGTCATTTCTTGTTTTGCTGACAGTGGTGAGGTCAAATGTCGAAAGGAACCTGAAAAAGAACAGGAGAGCTACGGGAGGTTGACGTGATCATGAAAGGAAAGAAATTGGAAGCAGCAGAAGCATGTCCCTCTTCTCTTCTGTTAAAATACAGTTTACTTTTCAATAAAGAAAACATTATTAATATTTTTTTGTTATTGTAGTGCTTTCGCTTAAAAGATTCAGTTTGACTTTTAAAGATGTGTATTACTCTTCCATTCTTCTCCTGGACAGATTTTGTTTCATTGTAAGCGTGTGTTCTGTTGTGACTTGATCATCATCTTCATCTTGAAACTTCCAGGCATGATGCATAACATTAAAATAGTGTTAAGTTAGCTTAATACTTACATGTATCTCTTTAACCATACTAATAATTTACCCATGAACTGTTTTGTTCATGTGCAGGTGGGTGAAGCGAATGATGTGTCGTCTCAGAATGGCATGGGTTTCATATCCAACAAAGGAACGAAACTGTGGTCCGCTCCGTCAGACAAAGAAATTTTGGTAAGCAGAAAACAGTTTCCGAAATTTCTGCTTTCTATTTTTATTTTGTGTGTATCATGTGTATGAGAAACGGAATTGTTTTGCACTGTTTAATTCCTTGTGCACCGTACCGTTGCCACATTTCATGACAAAATTTATTCCATTCGGGTTGTTCCATAAGATCCCATCATCCAGACGCACGCTAAGTTCTTGTAAAACATGTCAAATTCACTTTCCTGTTGCATATAATATTTTTATGCCAAAACGACTAATGTCTGCAATTTATTTAAGCCAAGTTAAGAATACACGCAACTGATTTGCATATTTTCGTTTAAATTTTTCAAACGTACTTAATTTGTAATTAGTATAAAAATAATTTCATTGAAACTGTTTATACGTTTAACTATTATTTTTTGATTGGGCAATGGCTTTGAATTCGAGGAATGGCTATTTGAAGAAAAGTTTCGCTTCCTTGTTATTTGTACTGGGGTTTCCAGTGAAAGTGAACCCTTCGAAGCTACTTCTCATACTCTGACAAGGATCTACCTTTTCCATAGATTTTATATCATAAATTTATAGCAATGCATATTTTTTTACCCCTTTCATTGGAAGCCTTACTAATGAAATATTCATCGATCACATTAGCTAACAATTTCTTGATATTCAAGCTCCAATATGTAATGACAAAACCAAGCCTCATGACATGACAGGACAGTTACACACGAAAAATGATGGCGTCGTGGCAGGTGAAACGAATAGAAACACGAGTTGGCTGAAAGCATATATGGAAATGAGTTGGGATATAAAAAGAGGATGACTAACTTGTGAATTAAAATGCAGTATAAAAGATGGCAGAATATAAAAGCATAAACTTTCAACAACCAAAGGTAACTAGTCGCTGTTCCAAAAAGATATTTTTTT
>VICI01000740.1:0-31176 GCA_019593645.1 Akabosia matsudoensis
GTAACTCTCTTCAAATTCAAAACTCATGTACTTTTGCATTTAACTTTAGTTATAGATACGATTTTTTTGTGATTTTTTAAATATAATTTGAATTACTTTGCAGAAACTTTAAGTTATTGAAATGTATTTTTCTGGATTAGCAGCGCACTTGGTGCCAAAATATTCTGTGTTGACCTCATCAACAATAAAAATATCTAAGAATTCAAAATGTGTTAGTGATTGACTTATATCTTAAATTCTCAAGTATAAAATACGCTCTTCTTACAAGACATTTCATCAAAAACCTTTGAAGACAGTATTTACAGCTCTTGAAGATAAATCCAACCATTCTCGGACAAGACTTGAAACAACATTTTCCTAACCGCACCCTAAACAATCGATGAGGTGGTTGTATTAACGAATTTTCGGATTATGGCCAATTGTCAACGAGCATTTGCCTATCTGTCTCGCAATGTCAGTCGACTCTGTCAGCGAGCCAGGTACTTATCCAGACATTTGAAATACCCAAGACTGGTCACATTCCCATTCCACTTTCGCTCTGCGATTGCCGAGATTTTCATGATTGTCGCTTCTCTCCGAGTGTCATGCTATTGACTTGTGCTTCTCATTTTCTCAGTCCAAATTTCACTTATCCAGTTCTTGTCCTCCAAGACCAGTCTAAATTTTGGCACTTAGCTGAGCAAACCAGCATAGGTGTTACAATTCGCCTCCTACAACATGAATCATTAACAGTTTGCACTGACTCAAAAATCCTCGGCGCTTCAAGTTAATGTTGGTTGGCAATTCGTGTGGTGCAAACGAGTTTGTCACACCCAAAACAGAGGAATTTTTTTTCTTATGGGTATATTATTCTTATCGTCATCATCATTATCACCCTGAAAAGGTAAAGGACGAAAGGTAGGTAAATAATATTTATTATTATTGGTGTTATTATCATGATCGACTGTTGCTGCTACAAACTTGAGCTCATAATATTCCATGTACACACATCACCTCATCCACGTTCATATCACCATTTTTTTTTGTTATTTCATGTAGCCATAGCGTCGACATAATCGTCCAAGAGAGTCAGCAAAACCTGTAGTAGTTGGTGGTGGTGGTGGTTTTCTGAACGGAAGATGAAAATGAACAAGAGAGAGAGAGAGAGACGTGATTGTTATGCTTTAGCAGACATTCAAGTAGGTAAACTCGTAATAGGTGTAATGCTGCTGCCACTGCTGCTGCTGCAGTTTTTTTGTTTGGTTCCTCGGCGCCGTCTTGACCACGCTGCTTTACTTGTACAACACCTCTCTTTCGCAAGAACAACACACCTTAGTTAATCAAACTTTCTACGCAGATTTCAATGGAATATGCATCAGAGTTGAAGAGCAAGTCTCTCCTGCGCGTAGTCATACGAAATATATGCTCCCAAATTACTAACCATTACTAGAGATACATGACCACCTCCACCAGACAAAAATGATTTTTTTCTTCATTCTTCAGATTTTCATAGTCCTTCGCTAGGTCATCTCCTATAACGTAATAGTCTTGTTTTTAAAGTTGGACACAAAACGAATAGTTTTTTTCGTCTTTTAAATATTGTTTTACGGAGAGTAGTACAAAGTGAAGACAAATCAAATGGCGGCATACTGACATGCACATTATTATGGACTTGTATAAATTAAACAAAAAAAAAACGTCCAAGTATTTGTGGTAGTGTGCCCAAACAGCAACTGCCGTATTTTTGTGCCTCTTTGCCTGATATGACGAGTTTCTTCGCTTTTAAGCTCTTTTTTTTTGCTCACATTGCATATAAAGTAATGAAATATCGTTGTTTTAGAGAGATGATACACACGTGCATAATCGCTATCAATTTGTTGAGGCAATTTTTGTTTTGTTTTCCATATACTTTAAGGATTACTATGTAATAATAAGTATATGTGTGTGTCATCTGGAATATTGAATGTGCGTTACACGAAAACTCTCATATAATTAACTTATTTTGTTGGGATATCTTGAGATTGAAGCTAAATTAGTTTTTTTATATAAACAGCTCGTCCATAGAGGCTCATTTGCATCGAACATTCAAGATATCGCGATTAAGTATAGTGGCAGCAATATGGTTTCAATAGGCATTCAGAACAGGAAGGTGTAGGACGCCATCTGCTACCCGCTGGTTAGGGGATACCTGATAGACTATCAACGAATAACAAATGACGCCACGAAAACAAATTAATGAAAAATGATAATGCAGGGAGTATGCAATAGTGTCCAAACAATCCTCCTGATCTGTGTAACAACAATCACAAAGTCGATTAATTTATGTGGTAAAATCTAGTAATTTGGGAATGTCGCAATACTAGTTGCAAGTTTTGGCGTGTGCTCGCACTCATCCAAATTTATAAACAATATACGTCTAGAAATACGGTCCACACAATTGATACAAAAGCCGTACGAAAATTGTCACACGCACTTGACAATGCAAAATTTCATAAGAAGATCATCATCAATGGTGCATCCCAATTCTATCCTGGATCGGATTTGCTTTTCCAAGAGACAGTGTTCTTGCCTATGAAAATGTCGTCTTGAAATGATTACACATAAATGTACAAATTGCAATTAGCCATTGCCATATTTCTTCGCAAGGCCCTTAAGGAATGACACAACATTATTACTAATTATTTTTTTTCTTCTTCCAAAATCGATGCGTGATTTCTTAATATAATTAATACTTAATAAGTTTCAAAAACAGGAAACAGTGCCCCACACCATTCATTCTCGTAGGTCAACTGGTTTTTTTTTCTCTTCATCTTCATTTTCTACTGCGTCATTGTCTCGTCTAGTATCCACCAACCAAGCCCGCCGCAGCAGAACGCGCAGCAGCATCTGAATTCAAAAAAAATTACCTATTCTTATTACGTGAACAAATGGAAAGAAAAAGATTCAAAACTTGTGCCACTACTCCTCATCGCCATTGTAAGGCGACGTAAAAATGGGTTCGTCCCTATACCACTAATCACAGCATATCGTCATCACATTTAACCTGAGGTTGTATTACCTTACATTGAATGCTACGTCGTGTGGTTGCTGTTGCAGACAATAAGTACCTAGCGTTCAACTTGGAGCAACAGGTCTTGCACGACACACACCAGCAGCAAGGGAAAAATGTGAAATATTATTGTCCGCATGAAGTTGTAGTGCCTCACTGGACGACATTTCTCCCAACTCTGGAGTTATCACATGCAGACGGGTTTATTGGCTAACCATTTTTGACGGCAAATTCCTTTTCTAAAACTTCCATGAAAATTCTCTCGTAACTTTGCAAAAAGAAAATAATATTTCAAAAAAAAAATTTCTGATGCTGTTTTGTCATAGTTGATAGTTGTTATAGAACACGTTCTTCCAACTCATGCTGTATTTGTCGTCTCTCATGCCAAAGACAATGCAGTTTTTTTGCCGTCCTGAAACAAGTTGCTTATCGACACTCGAGCTCATGCAATAAATCAGATCACTTATCAATTAATACATGTCTTAATTAAAATTTAGGAATACTGTCGATAACAATGTTTTTCGTGGGTGAAAGAGAGAACCGGCGTCATTGGAGGAACATTTACTGATATACAGCTAGTTTTGAGGAGATAGTTGCCGGTTTCGGTGACCAGGGAAAAAATTTTGGCATGCACAATCTTTGATATTTCACTTACGGTACGGTAAAGATTTATAAAATCGGACAGACTTCGGGTTGGGGTTATGTTGCATGAGCTACGAGAGTGTTTTTTCATATTCGCACCAGTAGAATTTAAACTGTCAGTACAACCTGGAGCTACATTTTTTAATAAAAAGGTGGGCTTTCCTCTTCTCTTCTTTCTAATGAGCAATTTTAACAGAGCAAATGAACGCGGATGCCAGATTTAAGTGACAACTCGACCTAAGTGGCTTGTATGTAGGTAGGAGACCAATTCTATTTCATTGTTGCAGGTAATAACCAGTAATCATCGCTATCACACATGCCATGATAAAAGTTAACGATTGTCAACCCAGACGTACTCGACTTTTAATGAGGTAGTAACAAGTGATCGACGAACTGATCGTACTGGTCACAGCGAAGATTCACTCTTGTACTGCGAGGAGTGAATAGTCGTCGTTAAGTATCTCATCTCCCAATTCATCTCTTATCTTACCTCTTTGCTGAGCCTTGCCATCCATCCCCAGCCATTTTCAGACGAGGATAATTCATGTGTATTCAAGAACGGTCAATCCAAACAAGAGAAGAGAAGTGTGCGGTTTGTGTGCTTTGCACTCTGCTTTGCATCTGTATCGAGTTACTCAAAAAGACCCTGTACCTTTTCATATAACTGGTTTAAATCAATTATATTGTATCCGTCCGATTGATAGTTGCCATAAAATGATATTTCAAAACGTGTAACGTCTACACTCGTCGAATCGGTGATGCTTTACAATCAAGGTCACTAGTAGTATTGTATATGTAAAGTAGCGAGTGTGATGACATTTAGCAGCCAAAAACCACCGAGAGTCATATCTATTGCTGCAACGCAGCACTCAAGTATTGCCAATTAGAAATGAATATGGCGCTCTGTAAATGCTCCCATCTCGAACAAAACTCCGTTAAACCGCATAGGGACATTACTATCATTAATCATTACGCACTTGTATCGAAATTATTTCATTTTGGTATCGGTGGTAACTGTGAGCTTACTAGGGAAGGCCGTGAGGTGTAATGTGTGTTAGTGGGTGCTGATTGTCATTTCCATGGCTCTACCTAAGTGTGATTACATATTCGTAAAAATTATTTTGCAAAAATCGGAGTTGGACAACTTCCGTAGCATTCATTACTGCGCCCCCATACACTGTGTGCCAGTGGAAACCGAACGCTCTTGTTCATTGGCTCGAGGTTTTTTTCAGTTCTTTTATGCAGATGAGGAACTTTATTGTTTGTAGTCAGCTGATCGAAGAAACAATCATTAACTCATAAAAAAAGAAAAAACCATCAAAACTTTGTCGCCTTGTCTGTCGCACCATTTAATGCTACGAAAGTGGTCCAACTCTGATTTTTGCAACATAATTTTTACGAATATGTAATCACACTTAGGTAGAGCCATGGAAATGTCAATCAGCACCTACTAGCACGCATTACACCTCACGGCCTTCCCTAGTTAGTGACAATGATGTACTTGCATTACTAGAGAAAGCTATAAAGTAGCTATTCTTCAATTCCTCAACCGTTAGATGCTGCTACGTAGTGAACTGGTATGTTTCTTGCAAAAAGCAGTTGTCGCCAAAGATATATTTACTGTATATCCACGACGACCGGCCGCTATAGCCACGCAAAATGTGCAATGTTGGGCGAGAGCTGCAGGCATCCATGTGCTAGCCTGGTGCTAGCTAATAGCTTTAGGACATTATCACTTGGATGGCCTATACAATACTCACACATAGTAGAAGTCTAGAAATCGCAAAGGAATACATAGTTTGTATGTATCTTGTGTTAGCCATAATATTTGGGATGATATAAGACTAATTAAAAAAAATAATCAGAGATACAAGTGAAAAACATGCTGTCATTCTTCTTTATCAAAGAGTAACAAAATCCGGGTACCGAAACACATAAATACAGTTAAAATAAACGGAATTTGTACTCAATATTTTCGTGATCTGGTCTACCTATTTTTTCACCAATGAATTGCTTTCTCCACCTTTAAATAGGGTAATGAAACATGATATACGTATACAATAACTCTGAATCCTAGGACCGTATTATAGAGTTTCGATGTAACAGGTTAAAAACTATGTTTCGCTGTACTGCTTCCTATTTTCTCGCAACGATTAGCACCGTCCAACTCACCGACTGGTTGGCTTGAGAGAGCTATCAGCCTAGCAAAAGGACCATAACAAAGTACTACAAAGCCTAAAATCTATTTACTACCCACTTGAAACAGTGAGTGATTTTTGCAGGATCGGCTTGCACAAGTGATCTACAGCGTATTCAATCATGCCGTGCTGATTATTGGCTATATTTTTGCCGCTTGGGGCTGCCTCAGAGGAAAGCCATTGTCAAGTAATTAATCTGTTGTATATGGAAGATTGAGAAATTATGAAAACAAACTAAGTTTGCGTTAAGCGTCAGGATTCTTAGTATCATAAACTAATCTTTTGTGAAAGAAAGCTGCGCGGGGCGAGAAAACCGAAGGAAAACTGCCCGGGTACGCCAAAAGTAGAGCCAACGCATAGCTCAACTTAATGTCGTCTTTGACAAAGCTCATTCATCATTGCTAGGTGAAATGTCAGCAAGTTTGCGCGTCTCGCTGTCCATTTCAGCTAATCTAGTATAGCCCATCAAAGTATTAAAAAATCGACAATTACAAATTATCAGTCGATATTATAATTTGCATTTTGTAGCCAATGCACAATATCTAATCAGGCCAACTGTGCAAATATTTCTTCCTAATACTGTACGCTGTATTTATCTGTACACTGTTCAGATTTGTCCAATTTAAATACTGCCTACAAGAAACTCAAACATAGACATCCGGCAAAAAATAAAAAAATAAAAAAATAAAACAGTTACCACATTTAGACTTGAGGGTAAGTTCATGTGAGCATCATGTTTGATGTAGTTATCAAATAATTACGCTCCTTCGTAATTACCGACTGCCATATAAACTAAAGTTTAATCGAGAACTGGGGAGGAGGGCAGAACATTCACGTTACACTTGTATTCTCTCCTCCGGATATAATTGTAAGCGGAAATGCAATACTTGCGCGAGTACTCTGTAGTTCAAGTTCAACAATTGATTGCGTACATTTCTTAGCCGCTGCTCTACGCCTAGACCGTTCTCTTGAAAATATATAAGTTAACCAGATACTTACTTGTATAAACCTCTCGTGCAACGCCAAAACTTTCTCATGTAACGCTATAAAAACTCTGAGGATTACAAGTTACAAGAACAAGCAAGTCAACGTTAATGGGCGCGAGGAGCAGCGGGTAAATGAGAAAGAAAACGAGGTGAATGAATCTAAAAAAGTACGTAGGATCTTTTGTAGCTCGCCATCGCCTAAATCTGCATTCGACATGTCTTTCGAACATCCTGCATACTTACTTAAATAGAAAACAATGATGATACAAAAGGCGAAGCATTATAATTCAATAATTTTTCGAGAGACGAGTCCGAGTATTGTTGTGAGGAAAAGTTGCAAGACAAGTGACAAGGTTATAGTTATTATTCGTGACCTCCTTTAACACCTAGGTATAGCAAGGTCATTCTGTACTAGTCGCTTGGTAATCTTTATAATACCTCTTCTGATGCACCATTTCAAAACGGTTAAGCTTCGACTCTGACTTGCCCGGATCTTCAAAAATGCCCATAGTGACCGTAATGCGCTGTTGCAAGTTACTGCTTACAGCAAACATGTACCTTCGCTTTTACAACAGAGCAATCATTAAGTTTGCCCGCCGCGATACAATATTTTGGTCCTTACTGAAGATAACTCATCATTTTGAATCAGATATGGTATTATTGGGTGCGGTTGTACACTATAGTCCCTTACCTTCAGACTTTTGATTTCGAATTCTTCTCAAGGCTGCCCGTAAAAATAAAATAGCTAAGGATAACGACGAAATCTTGTGCGACCTATCAGTCAATACCTCATTATATGCGTTGTACAATAGTTTAATTTGTAACGTCGCATAATAATGTTTATTTGCTCTTGGTGGCGATATATCGTGTAAATTTTTCGTTCTTTGAAAAAATAAAGCAGAAGAAGTTGAAAAGATCTTTTTTTTTTAGCGTATAGGTTTTACTTATACAGCGTGCGGTACGTAGACACAAAAATGGATCAGAGCAAAAGGAAAAGACTCGGCGAAACTATTTTATTTAATTATTTTCACAAGAAAGCTTTCCATCTGCAGGTGGTTTACTTTGACCCTCGAAAGCAGAGTATATTGTTGCACACGCTTGTTGATCTATAACAAAGTGAGTTTGAAGCTCGCCACAATTTGAACGATTAAGAATTTTGCTCTTTACCGATTCTCTAGGAGTATCGCTCCTTGACTGGCAATCGCACTGTCAGAAAAGGTTTGCGTTCGCATATAACGAAGCCACACTCTGTGTACTGGCACATATGCAATACTCCTAAAAGCAAACCTGAACAATAGGTGTTTTGGGCCTGTTGGCTTGCATCAGGGCACGAAAAATCCTAACACCAGTACCAACAGCTACAGGGAGAAAGGGTGTATCGAAACCTAAACTTGGTTAATTAACGTAACTCTCATTCATTCAGCAAATAAAGATCAAGTTTTGTTATGTAAAAAAAACCTGGCACGATGATGACAATGTTGTCAATTGACTCGGCTTCTCTCGAGTGAACAGTGTACTACCTAGGATTGCTGTTTCGTTGTTTTCAGTCGTCGTCATCATCATCATATCGACCTTTGCTACCAACATCCTGTAAAAAAAAAAAAAAAAAACTCCACCATCGCCACCACCATAAACTTCCACTTGCATGAGTGAGAGTACTGGCGAGCGAGCGTTGGTGTTGTTATCCCACTCTAAGTTACTCTCTCGCTTCAAAAGCAACATTTTCATTCATTCATTCATAGAATATTCTTCCCAATCCTAAGCGACGTCGACGATAGAGGACCGCATGTGTTTTTAGGCGAATATGCTCCTCTATTAAATTCAGTATTCAAAAAAAAAAACCTGCCTGATGTATACTGATGGCAGGCTGACGCGACTTGAACCATCATCCTCTACCTCAAACGGGGGTCTCGGTAGACTCGTTGACTAGAGCTTTATAATACCTAACCCATTCGCTTTTAAAAACCTTTTTCTGTTTAAGCGACTTTTATTTTTATGTACATTACAATCGAAGGAGAACGAAAAGATGAGTCTTGTTTTAAATGAATACTACTACCTGTCTCGTTCATACACCAAGCTTTTTCCTTGCTGAGTGAATATTCATGTGTACTACTATCATCATCTTATATACAATATTGTATGAACATAGTTGAGGGGGGGGGGGACTGGTGGTGAACATGTAAAAAAAACAACAACCAAACTGGCCTGCCTACCATTCACTTGTGTAACTTGCCTGTTTTTTTATTATAATTAAATACGAATAAAATATACGGATAGGCAAAAATTAAAAAAAAACAAGGAGAAGCAATAATATATATAAAAAAATAAAGATTATATCAGTTACATCGGCATCCTATCATTTTGCAGCTCTCCGTTGTACGCCGTGGGGTACTACAGTGATAGGAGTGTGTGTCGAATACACCGAGTATAAAAATGATGATTGTCTATGCTGGTCAAACTTGAAACACATTTTTGAGTGAAAACTGAGATTAAAAGTGAGGCGAGCATTTAAATACCTGTACGAGAGAAAAATAAAACTACCAAAATCTAGCAGGCTTTGTAAGCAAACTTGGCAGCAGCTCGCCCTGAGTTGTATTTTGTAGATACAGCGAAAAAAAATATATGTGAATGGTTAAATATCAATGATTTGACTTGAATCTACGCAGATTGTTAAGGATAGTGGGGAGTGTTATCGTATCACAAAGCATGTTTTCTACAGCGGATGTGCCTTTTAAATCTATAAAAACGCATGCGGTTCAGTATTGCAGCACAAGTACTGGGTACCTTCTCTTTATTCGGTAATATCTAGATGGCCAGCCTGATAGGAGGAATGCAGTCGTGATTGGAACCAGTGATAGATTCTTCTCTATTTTTTTTACTTTGTTCCCAGGTGCAGCAGCATTACATGAAAAGCAGGATAGCTTAGCTTGCCACACGGCAGAAAGTAACAGTCGCTATGTGTACGGTTTCTTACCAACCGGAAATGGGTTGGAAAGAATTTTTCTCATTTTAGAATGAGGTTGGCAGGAAGTACTCTTCCTGCGCTTTGCTTCTCCGACAGATATATTCTTTCATTTCTTTTTGATGTGACCAAGTCAGCAGCGTGCGTAGTCGAGTCATGCTGCTGGTAGCTATTTTGATGACGTTTCGACGACGAGGTTGTTTTGTAATTGCTGACATGAGTTACTTGGTAATCAGTACTGGAAAACAATATTTTCGCTTGAAAAATGGATTTTATCACATGCTTATTATTCCCGACTAGAACTTTTGTTTTGTAACAAGCGTGCCGAGTTTCATTCATTCGCACTTGAATTCAAATTTCGCAAGGATTTTATAACTTTGACTTAAGGTTGCCATTGAATGCATGCTAATATCTTGAGTAAATCATGGCACATGATATACTTATTTGATACAGTTACATCCTGTCAATTACCATCGATTGGAATCGCTCCGTACTCAAATTTCGCAATTCCGAAGGTTGGAGCCGCTTTTCAACATAATGACAAAATGTGAATGAATGCATTCGCTAGAAGTGGAGCGATTTCGTCCATGTATTTACGTGTAGTCGTATATTATGCTGTTGCAACCGATATCCGGTTAGACTAGACAAAAAAAATATCGTCGCGCGATAAGAAAATGTTACATATATTTGCAACGCAAAACAGTACATTGGAAAAACGGAGAGCAACGTGGATGGATTTCCTCATAAACTGTTTTACATATGACGCTGGGCATGACGCTAGACGGTAGATGCACAAAATAAATCCGATGTATTCTCAGAAAACGGATGTTGACTGTCTCTCCCCAGTTGATGATTTGAAAGTCGCTCTCGTAAAAGATTGCCAAATCCTGCTGTTATTACAACACCAAGGCAGCTCGTAACTGGTCTAATGAAAGAGTCAATTGCACACTAATTTAAACTTGGTTTCAAACCGATGACGACATCAGAGAGGGAAGAGAATGAAACATTTCATAATAAATACTGAAGCCTCCACTCATTCATCCCGTTCACTTACTACGAGTTCAATGGTGAGGAGGATGCTGGCAGGCGCAGAGCTATACACGTAGCGTAGCAGGATGAAGCTGAAGCGAGTGAATTTTTTTTTTCACTTCCTGCCAGGAGCAAGCGGTTATTAAGAGTAATATCACTGTTGTAATGACTGACTGAGATAATTATTATTACACGTTTGTGCTATCTAAGAACAGACTTACTTTTCCGGTCACCACAATTCCTCTTTTCATTCAACTCGCTCCCGCTCTCATACTTCGTCTCTGTCACTGCTTTGAACACTATTTGTAATGATGGTAGGTGTAGTACAAAAATTCGCATAGCTCATATAATCATGATCCTCACCATCTTAAATTAAAAGGGCAATAAAACCGGCAAAGAAAAATAAAATCCGTCAGACATACCGTATTTGCTTCCATTGTAGCTCCGGCTATATTCGGCAGAATGAAGAGAAAACACCGGCTATAGTTCGCAGAAATGTTCATTAAGACGGCTATGACTGGAGACGAGGCTATAATGGGAGCCAAAACGGTAAGTTTATCATCCTCTCATAAAGCTCATCTTTCGCGATGGATGTTACCATTGAATAAAATGAACGAATTTGGTCCAAGTGTCCATCACATTTTACTTGCCGTTGATATGCATTTGCTATTGCTAGCTAGTTACGTATAACTCTTTCATAACTACGTCTATCCCATTCACGAGTCTGTTCTTGGACTGTCCAAACCGTATTATTAAACTAAATACGAGGTCATAATAATATTGACGGAGATTTAATTATATCCGAGCTAATCACTTATATTCAGAGCACGTACTTGCATAACATGTCAAAAATAACAAGGGTAAAAGGTGGTGGTGGTGAGTAAAGTTCTTGAAGGAATCTTCAGTATGGAGATACTTACTCCTTTCAAAAAAAAAAAAAAAAAAAAAAAAAAACTAGTGAGAAAAGTACTGTTGCAATTTTTAGACGATAATTGTTGCCTTGCATGAAGCCGTGTTGGTTGTGAGAGGAGTGGGTAAGTGAAGCGAGTCGCTGTGAATGGAGAACAGACGAGGATAACTTTAACTTGCTTACTGCGCTTGCTACACTCACCGGCGAACACGCGATCGGATGAGTAGATAGCTCTTTTAAGACACTAATTTGCATTTCGCAGTTGTTTCTCTTCTCATTGAAACAACCTGTACGATTTCCGCACACGGGTAGTAACTATGCAGTTCATGAGTTTAGACATTTTTCTTTTCAAATACTAAATACATAATGAAAATTGTTAGCTTAATGTAGACGAACTGTGCTCTCTTTCTCTCTCTCTCTAGAGTTTGGTAATTAAGTCAAGGTGCATGGGCACCACAAACTTTTTACAAATACTGTGCAGGGTATTAACTTTTTTTCTCTTTCACTACTCGAAATTATATAAAATGTTAAAATAACCATTAACCTAATGTTCATTCAGGTTGAACCTTGCTCGAGATGTTCGTAATACCGAAATGCACGTAGTTCTTTGGGACTTGACCAAAAAAAAAAAAAAAAAAAAAAACTCTGAAAAAATTTATGGTGTTTACTTTTTATGCGCTAGGCGTTTTTCTGTAATCAGAAGAGTTATATGCAGTGTGTGGAGAGTAGGAGCGAGCGAAGTGGAGAGAGTGCTTCAACGCCTCTGATAATCCTTTTCCTCTCTTGTAAAACGTCTAAAACTCAAAATGTCTGTGTTTCTCTGTTCATGTAATAAATAATATTGCGCTCAACTAACGTTACTAGCGTTGCTCTATGGAAAAGAAAAATATTGAGAGCAGGTTGTGTAGCATGTAGTTTTTACGAGTGACTGAATAATTGTACTCTGTTATAGTTTAGCTCGTCTTCTATTTGAACTAGAATAAAAATGGCAATTTCTAAGTTTTTCAATATATTCAGGAAAAACTGCATTCGTAACATAATTTTTTTTTCGTAATAATGCATGTTTTTTCCTGAGCTGAGAATAATACGAAATCTCACAAATCAAAGGATTTTTAAGGTACTGAATCCGTAGGTTTTAACTACGAGCTCGTTAAGCTCGTTATCTAGTCCTGACTCTGATACGGGGCCTGACCGAATAGTAATGAACGATATGATCTTACTCAAATCTACTCAAACATTTAAAAAGAAACGTTGGAAAATATCTAGCCAGGAAACATTTTAAAGGAACAGAAATATCCGATATAATAAAAGCGCAAACCTAGCCTTTAGATGCCTTTTCTGGCTTATCGGATGGGTTTCAAAGGAAATTAAAGAATTAATTATTGCCACGATCCAAGGATTTCCCGGATGGGTCATTTTAGGTTGATGATGTCCATGGAAAATGGGTGTCTCGAGTACGATACTCAGTCACGTCAGTTTTTTTTACTCTTTACTTCGTTACTACCTTCTTGTTAGCTTGCATTAAGACGTCGATAGGGTATCCGGATTGAGCAATTAACTATTTATGAAACTTGTTAAAACTTGCATCGTTATGCAGGGAAACTTCAAAAATATTTTACAAGAAAGAATCCTAGATTGTAGGTTGTGTTTGAATCACCTTTCCCTGAGATCTTCTAAAACAACAGAAGTGGCCCTAAGGCATAGAGGACGGTGAACGATGATTGTGTGCTACTAAATTGCAAATCCACTTGTTTAATTTCACGCATTTAAATATACAAAACCAGGTTTAGTATTAATTTTTCTGGCTGGACAATTCTTGTGCATAGCTAATTCTTATAGGCCAGAATGAAATTTCTAGGAAGTTTTCGCAGGTAGCTTGAAATGTTAGCATTATGGACGGACAACTTTAGCCATCTGAAGTTTACGATAACGGAAAAGTAGGACATAGACACAGTTTTAGTGATGGAAACATGAACTTAAGTGTGTTTTAATAGTGTTCCTCTAGTGGTGTCACACATGTGACGTGTAACTTTACTGGTTTGTATAATGTTTGCATTGCATACGAGTTCATGTACTAGCCGTTACAGAATAGCTTTCGGAAAATGCTACAGGTTAAAACAAGAAAAAACACATATGAGCCTGAGAATCAGGATGCTTGCAATCCATGAATCGCATATTGTCGCCATAACACTGTTTAGGTTTTATAATTTAAAAAAAGGAGACAAATGTTGAAGTTTTAGTTCTTTCGTAAAGATGAGAATGTAGCTATATTATCGAGTGAAATGAGCGACCGGATATTGCAACATATGTTATGCGCTCTCTATCTTTGTCTGTTAAAATTCTAAAGAAATCCTAGGCCATTAATAATTGAATCTTGCTTGAACCTTCTGTCGGTTCAGGATGGGATTCTTTATAAGGGTGAATGAATAAGCTGTAGCTGTGCTGCTGCAGGTTTTTATGGAGACATCCATAAAATCATGGAATCAGTTTTAAGCGTCGTACTGAGATATTCTTGTTCAGCACTCTGATTAAAGATTAACTATACTAAATAGTAAATGACTATACACATGATGATGAAATTCTGTGTATATCCAATGCTGTCAACTTAGAGTTAATGCATTTCCTTTGAACTTAAATCTCGCCCATCACAATATCCCTCTTGTTATAATGTATTCAATCTAACTATGATTTGTATGTCTGTCCGTCTGTCCGTTTTCCGTCTGGACCAAGTTATACCCATAGGTATATATTTGCGTAACGAATTCTCATGTGCTTGTAAACCTTACCAGGATAGTTCACGGAATAATTTATACATGAATTATCAAAATCCTATTCAATCGAAAATTCAAAAATAGAAGGCAAATTTGGACCCTGGATTCGTGATTAGGACCCTGGTAGTCCAAAAATTAGACTGAAGATAGGGAACAATTCTAGGGCAGACACTTACAAATTTAAGGATCAATCAGCTCAGCTATGGCTGTATTGATGCGCTCAACAGTTTTACAACAGCAACATATTTCCTCCCAGAGCCGTGTGCTCTCTTAGCCAACAACTACAATTCTCTCCCACTTACCTGATGGCACTCGTTTCTAGCAGCATCCAGATTATGTACACGCATCATTATCTTGTCTCCGGGGAGATGCTACAAGTAAAACTCTCTCTATTCTGTTCTTGCATCTTATACTGCGTATAATACATGTGCTCTAGGCGTCTCCAATGGGATTATGACTCGAGAGATGAACGCTACATTGATGATGATTATGTTGGAGAGGGATTCGGTCCACCTGTTCGACATAATTTTCGTTGATAATGGAAGAACCATAAAAAGATTTATAATATCATATCCGGTTGAGTGTGATTCTGGGATTACGGGGTTTTCATCGTTTCACTGAAATGACACGTATTCCAAAGCCACTGCGATTTCCTTTTTTGATAGAGAAATCTATTCAGAGAAAAACAATCGGACGTGACATGACTCGCTATGTTTATGGTAGATTTGAAACCAAACTACCTCTATGGAAGCATAAATTTGGTGACCTAACATTTTTATTTCCCACTGGTCTATAGGTCCTGTTCTGGGTATACTGGGAATGTTTTACAATAGTGTACGTGTCTAAATTAATCTTAGTTTAAAGACCTTAGGCTCTTGTCCCTGGTTTTCCTTCTATCCATTCAATTCGACAAATACTTCTTAACTGAAATTCTTGTACAGGGCTGTGAATACGATGCTCATGATATTGATGCTTTGATATTGCTCCACCCACACGGGTTCTTCTACAACCTTGTTATTGTGGGAAGTGCTTTGTTGCTATTTCCATTTCTTCCGAAAATATTTCTTTACAAACTGTCAATATAAAATTTTGCTTTAAACCTTTGCTAAGTATTTCATCTTTCACTTGTCGATCTGCGTACCAGAGTAATATTTAGGTGTCGTTCCTCAATGCTCGACAAAGTTTGAAAATATCTGCCTCTGTTGAAAAAAGCTGTAGGCACATGTTTATTAAACTATGCATTTAAGACTCCGAAATACAATCAAATGAACTTTTTAGCTGGCTATTTTCATGATCATAATCATGCACACACAATCAACAATCCGTTATTGTTAAAATATAGATTTCTTTGGAGACATCATTTCCTTAGATGAATTTTTGTTACCTCAAGTGTGGGTTATGAATAAAAACGAAAATTCTTCTTTATTTCATCATCACATATCCCATCTCACGTCTGAAAATGTTTTTGCCCAAGACTTTTAAGATCACTCTGGGACAGAAGGAATAGGGGATACAGGAGGATTTTTCTTGGCGGCCAGAATCTTTACAACAACGACATCTCATACTTTGTACGAGCACACAATACACAGTGGGTCTTTGAAAGAAAGGAAAAAAAATGTACATCCGTCTTTTGCCTTGACTTGCAAGATATGAATGAAAGCATTTACGAAAAAAAACGATTGCTCAAGAGTAAAAGACTCTCTTTTTTTTGGAAAATGTGCCCAACAGTTTTCTTTGAAAGATGAAGAACGGAGAGTATACCACATTCATCCCCTTTTCAAACAACACAACTAACTGGTAATATTAATAATAATAATAACAATAATACGCTCATCGATGGGGATTTCCTTTACAATTGAACATACATACTTGGCAGGTTTTCTTTCGAAATTGTGAATGCGACGAGAGAGAGAGAGAGAGAGAGAGAGAGAGAATAAAGAGTTTTTTTTTTCAAGGGACGGATTCGAGGATAGAGAGGAACAAGTTGGTTCCTTGTTTTGTAAATGAAGGAGGACTAAGGTGCAGTTGAAAACACTGTTTTATTGTTGATATAAGTAATGGAATTGTTATTTTCCAGACTTCTCAAGAAATACTGCTGACGAGAGAGAATTTTTGCTCGTATTTCATGACACATTTTTATAGGTCTCGGATTTGAATGATCCCTTTTGAAGCACTAATGACGAACGTCTTTGAAAACTGTTTCCCTTTCCTTGTTTGAAAAAAAAATACGGACAGACTTGCGACAAAAGTATGGATAACCCGTGTGTCTTCCTGGATTTGAGAGTAATATGCAAAGGTAGACTATAGAAATTGTCCATTATTAAGAGATATACAAGGGAGAAGCACCATCGTAGGGATTTTTGCTAATAAACTGATAAAAGATTGCATGAAACATGATTAAAAATGACCAGTAGTATGACATGAAGTTGCTGCTGGATTTTTTACAGGTACAAAAATGGTAGACTATATCGGATGCCAAATAATAACAACTTGGAAAGGATTCGTTTGTTTTTAACTTTGAGTTATTCACTCGATCAAGTATATTTTTGTGTTTTTTGTATTTTATCATCATCGTCATGTACCAACATCATATAATTTGTGAATCATACGAGGTTTTTTTGCTGTAAGATGAATATTTTTTTTTTTTAGTTTGTATCATCAGTGTTCCTATTTCTTTCTTCTTCTTCTTCTTTTTTTTATGAAAACTATTACCATATATTGTATTTACGTGAGTAGTATCTTTGGAATTTCAATCATCATAATTACATTACAATGACACACTTATACATATCTCTCTAGTGTAATACGTAACATTAAATTTCTATAACAGAGGAGTAATTTTTTATATTAGCATATATTAAGTAAATATGAGTAAACTTAAGACAAAATGTTGTAGAGTAACGATAAAGTCCTAGCTGAATCAGTTCACATAAAAGAAACTACATTTAATTATTAGAGAAAACATTTCAAATTATATCATCATGATCAATAATCAGTCTTGACACATTGAAAAAAAATATTTATGTCTGCTTGTATATATCCTTCTCTAGTACACAGGAAGCTGCGAAAGTTTTATCTATTTTTTTTACTGTAAACTTGACATTTTTATATACGTAACAGTTTTTTGTGCTTAAAAGGTGTGCTTTGTTGTACAAAAATTACTTTAAATGCTCATATATTAAAATTTTGATTTCCACGAATTTTGTCTCGCAGACGAAAGCCACTTATTTTATTTTATTTTTTAATAAATTTCGTGTAACACTTTTGGCATATAGTTTACCTTGGTGATCATCATGGATAGGATACCTCGTTTCCGGAAGTTTTGGTCAGTTTTTTCTCTTCTAAAGTTAACATTTGACTGGCTATTTGTAGAGTGCATTTAACTGGTATACTTTCTACAGAAATTCAAACTCTCGCAGGATAATATGAATTGTGTGACAGGAGCGACTTTGAATTTACCACGATTGTAACAGTACAAGAGCGCAAATGAAAACCGGAATCAGGATTAGGCTAGCTTAAACAAAAATATAATTTATTAAACGTTTTTTTTTTTTTTGTAAAGCAGATTTGTCTTTTTTTTGTCAATTACAGTTGTGTGCTGCACATTATAAATAAGCAACTTTTGACTTGATGTCACGTCATCAAAAACTGAGGAATTCTTCCACACTCTTTTCCCTGTGACGTGTGACAGTTGTATTGACAAAAAAAACGTAAAGCAGATATTAGCAAAGAGAAAAAAAAGTAACTTAATGTGATAAAAACATTAAACATGGTTTTTTCTTGTTCTTTTGAATATGGTATTGGTATCGGCATTTTTTGTTGATAGCTTAATATGGAGTGCGCAAGTAGTCTCACTAATTATGCAGCAACGTCACTAATGAACATCCTCTCACTGCGGCTAAAACCTACTATTTAAATTTCGTAAAACAGTCTATCCTCCTGAACTGAAGGTACAAAAAAAGCCCAAGCCGTACTGGTCTGCAAGGAAGTCTATCTAAGATGTATGTTTATAAAAAAAATGACTATGTTTTGATTCATAAATTTTTTTTTTAATTTTTCATAAAATCCACTCAGAATAAGTGTCAGAAGAGAAACGACAAAAAAAAGATAAATAAAAAATAATGCAGATCCTTTTAGAAATGTTTTCTTTCAAGTCTCCTTGTGTACTACATACCGTTTGTTTTCTCACTGTGTATCGGTATAAACCTAATTGCAATTTAAACTACTGGTTTTTTTTTAAGGAAGACGTGCGCATTCATTAGTATTTTTTTCAGCATTGGTTTCACGGTTCCCGAATTTATACACTCCGTTCGGCTCAGGATGAACTCCTGCACAACATATTTAGCCAGAGATGCTGATGAGACAGAAGCTCACGCAGATATTTATTGAACACGCCTTAACTCCTTGTCCTAAGTCTGATCGTGACTATCTGCACAACGGATGGATTCTTTGCCATCTTACGAGTTTGACTACCTGAGGAAAATCGTCGCAACCCCAGCTAATCAATTAACGTAGCTCTTCTAAAAAACAATTCTGTCTCGTGCGACATGCTCACAAAACGCATTTTTTTCATACACATAAATTTGAGGGAATTTGGTAGTTAGTCAGTGCGCTGCAGCGTTTTGTAGGCGCTTTACCAGCCAATTGATAAGAAAGGCTATTACACAGAGTTGCTTTTTTCTCTTCGAATACATAACAATCATGGTTTTCTTCTTTCTGTATTTTTGTGTATCGATGTCACGGTTTGGGCTCTAATAACAGTAAATAGTTACAACAAAGATAGAGTCAAAATAGTAAATAATTAAAATAACATTAGTGCTACTAGTAGGATATGATGTATACTTCGGAAACCTTTTTTTTCTCTTCTTCTGCTCTGTCCTACTCTTTTGTTTCCGTGAAGGTATCTGGAGAGTTGACTGAACGTGGTTATCAGTCGTAGGGAAGAAACTTGTCCGCTGCTGGTTGTCTGCTAGCGACAATCGGCGGATGACTGTAACGAGTGGGTGAGGAGGAGGACGACTGGTGAGTGTGGTGGTGATGATGATGGTTTTCTTCGTCCTCTGACAAATCGGTTCCGGCAGTGTGTTCAGCTCTGGATGAGGGAGACTCCGAGCTCGGAAAGGAGGGGGAGGATCGATGGCAGGTACACCCATTGTTATGGTATTTTTGGTAGGCCTTTTCTGCCAGGCCTATACAGCCGCGACAGGGCCAGTAGAGACACAAGCATGGTAACACAAGGGACATGGCTGTCATGCAGCCCCACCGCCAAAACTTTCTGTGTGGAGCACAAGAACACGGTTTATCGGCGCACTGGACCCCGCCGTCAGGTTCATGGTTTTTACCACAATGATAGAACACTGCTTTCACACAGCACAGACACGTCACCGAGTCTAGAAAGGGCTCAGGTCCACAATGAATACTCTTCGAGCAAATCCATCGATCGGGGAGAGAACGTGGCGTCGCACATGCCTCGCACCGACACTTGCGACAGTAGGGGCACGTAATAGAGGACTCGGCTAGTTTTACTTTTCCGCTGTCCGAAGCGGAAGGGGATGACTCAGTGTTCTTTAACAGATTTCTTTTGGTTGGTTGCGATGTTACTACATGGTTGATATTATTTTGACTACTTGTATCACTATGGCCTTTCTTGCTAGTTCTAGAGTTGGTGGGAAGTCTTACTTGTTCTGCGGCAGTTATTTTCGAGTCCAATCGAACACTTTTTCCACTTCCGCTCCCGAACTGGGAAGCGGTAGATCCACTGGGTCCACCACCACCAACACCACTTGCACCATTGCTGTTACTACCACTACTACTGTGATGATGTGACACCGGAGCACCCAAATACACATTTCCGTGCCTCTCTGAGTTGGGCCGGGGCTGGTCCAAAGATATTTGCCGAGAGGACGGAAGTGCAGACAGAGGGGATGACGAGGAAGTCGACGGACTGAGCAAACTTCCTCCCGCCTGCTGTGAGGAGGGACTACTACTCACACCACTGACAACATGTACCGAAGCGAGTTGTGAGCGTGACAAAGGTCTGACAAACATTGTGGGTACGCTTCCAGGTAAATGTCTACTGCTGGACGAGTTCGTTCCAGACGTGGACGACGAGGGAGACGCGGTGCTGCTACGCGCTGCGATCGGTGGTGCCAGGGACGTGGAGACTGTTGCATGTCCAGAGGCCACACCCCGGGGGTTCGGCATTGTGAGCCGTGCAGCGGTACCGGGGTAAGTCCGCGTAGCGTTGCAGGAACGACGGTTAAGCCCATTTTGTGCCATTAGTGATAACCATCAACTATGAAAGACATGCACATTTACTTCTTCTTATTTCGACTACACGTCTTTTCTCTTCAACTCCGGCTTCTGCTCCTGCTTTCTTTCCAATCGCCTGTCTCTGCTTTCACCTTTTTGTTCCCAAAACACCAGAGAATCCAACAATTGTCTTGACATCACGACTAAATCCAACTTGACCTATTCCACTCGTTAGTTTTTTCGTCGTTCCGTAGCGCCAGTCTTTCCCTCATCGGCACGACCGGTATGCTTTCACTGGCTATTTGCATTCTTTGAGTCACTGCATGTCTTACTTAATTTCTTGTCGTAGCAAAGTGTGAGTATTCCAATTAAATTGTTCACATAGACTTCATTCGTGCGAGTCCATTAGTCCTCATCATCACTCAAGACGATTGCTTTAACATTTTGTTCACTTCCAACTGAAACCATCCATTTTTTTCTCCTCGCCAATGCACACAATTTTCACTCAACGAATGATCGCGAGTCGGAGTTGATGGTGCAGGACGCAAGCGTTTGTATGGATAATGGACAGGTCCATGCGCATAGTTCTACAAAAAAAATTTGAGTGTGACTGTAACGAGTTGGTGGTTATCTACCACATGACGACGACACACACTGTTCTTCTTTTTTTAAACTTTTTTTTTCTAAAAAGTAACTATTTTAATCGTTTCTTGCAATGGCATAGCGAACAGTCAAGTTTTAGGTTACGATATGTTGTTGGGAATACAGCACTAACCACCGACCACCTCATCACCAAATGTATAGAGTTTTGCTTGATATGATAATTATCGAAAGAGGAACGATACGTTGATGACGACGATGCTCTTTGCTCTGGGCTGAGCAGTCACTATCTCGATTGACCTTCGACATCTCTTTCATTCTCAAAAAGTATTGCAAGCAGGACTGCCTTTCCCTCTTGTCGTGTCTCTTTCATCCATTTTCTCATCTTATTATTTTTTATCCTTGTAGTCATCATCATTGCTTCACTTGGGCATCACTTTCTGTCCTCTCTCTCGTAGAATAGTTTTTTTTTCTTTTTCGTTCAACTCATTATTATTTTGCTGATGACGGTGTGCGGATGGTGGTCCTTCACTGATCTGCAAAAGTAGAAGAAAAAAAAGAATTCGATAAAAAATAATGTATGATAAACTCCCTTAATCAGTCTTCAATTAAACTACTGGCTTCTGCTACACACTGCTCCCGTTCTCCTCACTACAAATCCAACGAGAGAGGGAAAGAGAGAGAGAAATTCTATGTCGATAAAAAGATGTTTCATGTTTCATGTCATGTTCACCATCCATTCAAGGGAGGAGATAAGATGGCCTGTTGGTTAGACGTGCACACACACTCCTCATCTCTCCTTTTCCAGCCTATTTACAAGTGACGATCTTTAAAAAATATCTCTGGTTTAGCTATGTCAGTTCGTCACTTTCAACAGTAGAAATGGTATTGTCCTAGAACGAATATTGGGATACTCTACGAAGACTATTGTGACTTTTTAATGAAAATTAAAGAGTAAATCTCGAAGTAAGTTTGTTAACTGTGTTGACGTACATATTCGACCGTCCTCTAGCGCAAGTACTGCTCGACTGCATGGGCTATTCTGTAGAAAACGCCGATTAAGCCTATCTTATACCATGACCGGATTAGAAGTCAGAGGCGGGAACATGCACATCTCTTAAATTAATTTCCATTAAATCTTAGCCTCATAAAATACAGATAAATTTTAGCCTCTGAGTATCAACAATCATCTATCATTTAGCTCTTTCTTTATTTTTTAATGTTTTTAAGTCGGATTATGCCCAGGAATTTTTATAATTATCTCAAGCGTTTCATTCACACTTTAAATATGACATGCCAGAGTTGAGTTCTAGTCCAACGTCTGAATTTGCAGACAGTGAGTGAGATTGAGCAAGAGGAAATTCGACTCATCGTGTAATAGAATATCATCGGTAGTTTGTCTTAATGGTCAGTAACTGATTACCAACTGGATAGACAAATTGCATATGCACATTTACTATAAATAATGGTTTAGAATTTTACACCATTTCACTTGAGAGCACACTGCCTCCTGTATTTTTCGCCTTTCTCACATCCATATACGTCTCTGTCTATGGAATGTGAAGATAATCTTTCTCATGGCTAGGCTAAAACTAAATTGCCATGGCAAGATCTCACGCTCGAGATGAATGGAAACATTATCCACTGCGAAATTCTAGGCAAACGCATTCTAGGAAACTGGGCAGACAGTGATGCCATACAAACCAGATCGAATTTGGGCCATAATCAGATAGACCAAGTCAGTTATTATATTTTCTTTTTTGATGTCTGCGTCGTCAGTTGACGAGCTATAATAGTATATCGTACTCTCCAAAACATTTTTTTGTGGCGTTCGTATTTCAACGAGCAGTCGAAACCAGCGTGGACAGCCAATCAGGGCTTAAGTGCATCGTTACTTTTATGCTTTAGAGCTTTCCATTTAAACCACGACAAACACACAAAAAAGCGTTCATTAGCACAGGTTAAGCCTGTGTATTGCAGGGATGTATACGACCTATTGTCTCAAAATAATATGTTACTTGAATAAACAATGGAGAGTGTCTGGTTGCTCGTGCTTCCAGCTGCATATGTCAACTCATTACCCACTTCCGGACTAGCCGCATACTTTTCTCTTTCAAACTTAAACGAAAAAGGTCACACGGTCAGTTCATTCAAAACGCCAGCAATCCAGGCTAATATTCGTAGATCATTTTCACGCTGTTGTTCATCTCTGCCTCGTCTAGCATGACGGTTTTTTTACACTTTTGAATTATAAGCTTTTCGCAGTTCCAGGGTGTACGGTCGCCACAGAATTGTCGCTTTCGTGACAAGCATAGAACGAAGAAGGACATGGCCATTCATGATAGGCAAAACATTTTTTCTGCTAGCCTCCATTTAAAAAATAATAATGTATGAGCGTCAATGCAAGTCACAACAGCAATAGTCTGTCATCTGTCCTTTTTCGTTAGTTAAAGAAGTTAATAATGCTTGTTGAAAAAAAAGTGGTAGGATCGTGTTTGCTTATCAATTGTAACAAACGGTATTCCTACTGGCATACCATTCTGATTCTCCTAATGACCATATTAATGGCATCCTTTATGCACACCATTCATAATAGCTGGGACTCGTTGTGAGTAGCAATGTAAGGATGCAACTGGTGGTTTCCATGAAAGAAAAATACCCCAACTCGATGGACATTCATATTAGTGGCTCGTCTAATAGAGAAACTTGTCTAATAGTGTCGGAGCCTTAATCAGTTTTATGAAAATCAAATTTTATCAGGTGACATTTCATGGAGCATTAAAATACATGACCGTTTCCCAGCTTTAAATAGATGCAATAAGATCAAACTCTAGAGTACAGGAGAGATCGCACAGACAATATTATAAGGTTCAATAGGACTAGGAATGTATGGAATTTTCCGATACCAAATGTAAATAACCTCTCAGTTAACCGCGAAATGAGACTTTCTCATTGATAGCCAATACAAAATCAATACCTAAACAGGGAGTGGAGCCGGTCAGCTTGAAATCTATCAGGATAGCTGCAATTAGATGTCTTTTTACGCGCTTTCAATACATGATTGTCTTTTGTATTCATATCATATGAAAACAATTTTCATGCAAATTAGTCCAGTCGATGTCTAAATATCAGGCAATGATCATGCTCGCTTTGTAAAAATATACCTGCTACTATGTCACTAACTATCTTCAAAGAAAACTGTTCGGAAACAATGTACGAGTTACTGCTAGGCGCTACGATATTCTTTCTATGGAAGCTTTACATTGTGTTCAGCTTATGTGTGTAAGGTTTCCAATTTCCGCATACAAAAATCTTGTTTTTTTGCATTCCTCCCGATCTTTTTACCTCCACCGCCGTTACTTGTGTTAAAACTAGAAACACAGCATCTGCAATGACTGTTCAATACAAAAAAGAAAAAAAAATTCAAGATGTTGTGAATTTGCTTCGTCTCAAAACTTTGCTTTGCACGCCTCTTTTTATTCGCCTGTCGTCCCCCTTTTCATTTTCTCTCGACGTCTATCTGGCCATTCGTGGTGTGGAAATACTATACATTTTAGTAGACAACTTGCATAGAGAATAGCTCCAGTTTCATATTTTTTTTTCCTGAAAAGCAACTTTGCTAAAGTTACTAGCATTCCCTAACATTTATCCCTTCTGCTCGGTCTAAGTCAAGTTAATGAAGATCCCTTCAGTTCACTGCTCCCTATCTAAAATCCATTGACCAGTAATTGAAGTTACAGGAAACTGATTAAACTAGAATGTAGGACGCGCCAAACCAATTATCACTCGTTTTTGAAAACGTTTAAATAAAAATCAAAAATCCAATGAAAGGGCTAGGCATAACAAAAATCGCTACTCTTGTCTTGGAGCTGAAAGTATACAGTACTAAAAAAGGAGTAAAAACGGTTGCGGACACACGGCAAACAAAGTTTACTTTTGTACGTGCACACAGCAGACGAAAAAAAATGTAGGATTTTGTCGTCAACAAGGCAGACGTTTAAAAATCACACATAGTTATAGTTATAAATACCGAGAGATGGAAACTACACGGAGAGAGAGAGAGACGAAATTTACGAACAAGTCTCTGATTGTGCGAGAGGGAGGTGTTAAGCAATGTATACCATTTTTTTTCTCTTCTTCTTTCGTGTATGTCTTTTTATTTCAATCAGCATTCAATATCAAGATTGTATTATTATTTTTTTCCTTATCCAATCCCTTGGAACATAGGATCATGGGGATTTCGTCACACAGTGTAATGTCAAGTCAGACTTTATTTAGTTAAATATGAATCTCTATAACTTCGCTTCGCACAAAGTAAAACACATAACAAAACCGAAAAAAGAAAAAAAACTTAATAGGAATAAGTAATGAGAACTTGTATTGCAACCAACCTGGACACAATTTGAGCATCAACTTTTTTAACTGCGACCAATCTTGTTCGAAAATCGTCCAAACAAAATAGAATGTAACGAACTGAGCCACTACTCTTATACAGGTCCATTTAACTCGCTCTTCCCACTGTGTACTTAAAATTTTTTATTCAATCTTTCTGTAGCATAGACAGAGCCGTATTCATCTAAGATATTGGTACTTGTAGAACTTTTTTTTAAACACAGCCACAAAATGCCTACGAGCGTGCAATCGTCAATCCAGAGAGAGAAGTGCACTTTTTTTTGAACACTTGAGCTTTCCACTTTACGACAACTGAAATTTTTCGTGCATGCTTAACTACCACAAAAGACAACTGTCCCGGGAAGTGTTTGTTCTCTCCTAAATGTCCACAATTTGACTGTGCCAATGACGAATGTTTCGGTTCACGAGAACAGTCAATAATATTTTTTTTCCTGTCACTCCAAGAACTAATACAAACAACGAAAACAAACGATATATAACTATTCCGTTGTTTTGCAGATAATGAATTTATCAGTACTCTGTGTGGAAGCGCCACGCTCAACGAAAGCGAATGAGTGTAATTGATCCATCTGTATAAAAACGGTTCTCTTGTAGTTTTTTTTCTTCTTCTCTCTTCACAAGTGTATGTGGCTCCTACGATAAAAAAATATATATATTAACGAAACAACTGAACAGCTCAGCTTCTGTTCTGAGACTGAGAGTCTTCAGTGAATGGGGACGACGGACGGACGGGGGATGGGATTATCTGTTGTTGTCGACCCATGCAGGCTGCAGGGAAGGGCTTTTACCACAAATCATTTTTTTCTTCTCCTTTACAGCTTGTGCTCTTGCTCCCTGCTTACTTTTAACATAGACTAGTTAGTTCAGTAATGCAGTTTCCTCTTCAACCTTACGCTGGTTGCTATGAATGTAATGTTGTTCAGGCTTATTACACCATCAGAGCAACAGCATTTTATTTTTTTTGGATCACAGAGGAAGATGAGAGAGCAAAGGCATACCGAATTACCATCATCGTATCACTCGACATCTCTAGCCATCACCATCATCATCCAACATGAAAATGCCTTACCCTCATGTTGCTCACAGTGCGTTCATTTATTTAACAGGACCGTCAACATTATTATCCCTAACACTTCTACTGGCGCTGCTACTGCTGCACTCTTTTTTTATCTGATTCTTATTCTCTATCCCGATCCTGTGCTCAGCTCCCAGACACTCACGCATTCAACAAGTAGATGTAAAGGATTGAATCGGTTATCCCTTTTGATTAGCAGCAGCGTTACTGAAACTCCATGTATTTCGATAGCTCTCTTGTATGTCCGTATTAATGGGCACAACCAACAGTCGAGCCAAAAAACACAGTACATATGTAAAAGTTTCTTTACAAAAAAATATAGTTTTTTTTCTTTATGTGTATGTTATATATATATATATACCACACATAAAAATTGTTCAAGCACACATACATCCCTGTTTGCATCCCAACAAAGTTTTTTTTCTTCTTCATTTGAAGATTTCGTACTGCGCTTTTTTGTTACGATCCTTATATTCCCTCATAACAACATCAAGTTCTTCAAGTTTTCTTTTAAAAAAACTCCTCTTTCGCCTTCAAGATTGTTGCCTGTTGCTCATTACTACATGTCGACTACTTTTGACTGTAACATCGTCAACGAGCAAACCACCTCCACAAACAGCGAAAAAAAATGTATTTTAGGATATGTACTGTTTTATTTGTTTAAAAAAATCTACTACTCAGGCTACAACATCTGCACGATCTTGGTGATGATGAGGTTGCTCATTTATAAAAATGCCCATGGTTTTTATACATTTAAGCTCAGAAGAAACGACGAGAGAAAAAAAATCATATTGAATGAATATGACTGCACCACACTCACTAACTTGACTTCTCCTTCGCTCATCGTCTCCCGCAGCAAGCATTCGTTTCCCAGAATGTTGAAGAGACGTTTTTGTATCTACAGGTTTGCTTCATTCGAAATCCATACACAAAAAAAAAAATAATACACTTCATATGAATGTTGAACGCTTCCATGAAAAATTTTATGTAATCATGTTGCATGCACATTTTTTGGATTTTATTCCTTCGTAGCAACGGCAAAATGGCTACAAAAATAAAGTGGCGAATCCAGTTCTAGTCCTCGTTGCTATATGTAGCTATATTATCATCGTGATTGCATGCTTAGAGCATTCAAATACAATTTTCATAGGTTCTACCAATGCTGACGCTTCTTTTTTTTTGTGTGTGTGACAGTGCGTGATTGAAAGCTTTTTATTACCAAGGGGGATTTTTTTTCCACAAGACTTTTATTCCTGGACTGGATCAAAGGAATAATATATAGAAATGTGGGATGTTTGTAAATCTGTCGCCGTGAAACTTTTAATTACAAGAGTCACTTTAAAGATAGTGCTAATAATAGTATATATCTTCAGAAATAATAGACGATAGTTTAGCAAAGTGGAAATGCGTGTATTCAAACGAAATAAATGTGTAAACGCGCTCATTAATGACTGCTATGAACAATTCTAATTTCGCTTTTAAGGCAAATGACCAACGTTTCATTACTCGCACATTAATCTATTAATGGAAAAACCGTTGTTGTCATTCTAACCACAAAAAACCTTATCCTACTTACCACAAGGGGACTTACACTTTGGGGAGACAAATATAAAAGGTTCCATGCCTATGCGTTCTTAAGTTATACACATAAAAATTTACGAACAACATGTAAATTCTTTAATAGTTTGTTTACGTTTACTTTGTTCGTAAATCTATTTATACAAAAAAAAAAACACATTGAATAAGTAGAAAATGCACTTCTCTATTGATGGCGATCAATAATGGCAGTTATAGTGTGCATTCATCACTCAATTAAAAATGTTTGCTCTGCTAGATGAAACAATTCAACCTAAATCATGCACAAGCATTTTTTTTAAACCACCACTGTACAACCAGACTCAATTTAAAATGCCAAATACGCTCTGGCAAAGGCAACAGGTCCTCAAGCCATGTCATCAACGACATCATCATTGATTCTTGATAAGGTGATTTTTTTTCGCAGATCCTTCATTACGAATTCGAATTTAATGTGTGGCTGTGAGTTAGAGTACGAGTAAAGCGACAAATGCACCGCTCATTAAAGTCACATCCATTGTGCCGTAATGTTTGTAACGTATCAAACTGAATATAAATGCAACACATCTTGAAATCAAGCAGCAACCTTTTTTCTTTTTTACTTGTGATTTCTGAAATGACTCTACTGACATAAGGCTTTACAAGAAACAAGAGCATTCAGCGAAGAAAAAAGAAAAAATAAAGAACTCGACCTCATCCTCATTCATGAGACAGTGTACAAGAAACTTTCAGTATATTGCGTGTAACTGTGTAAAAAAATTGTTTTTTTTTTTTGCCTTGCAGGAGCCATCACACAGCTAAGAAAGCACACAGGAAAGGCAGATGTACTGAAAAAGAAAAGATGAGCAACAGAGGGTTTCATTGTAAATCTGTAAAAGAACATGGCTCTCCATTGTACAGCATAAGGAACGCCGTTGATCATGCACTCCCAAAGCCCGCACTAACAGACCTACAAGCGCACTCAAAAAGAAGAAAAAGAAGAAAATGTTTCCTTTTCTACAACATTACACTCTAACAAAGCAATTGTACGAGCCAATTCATACATACTTTTCTTCGAGATAGGCCTATATCAGGAGGCTACGAGTTTGATATTATATTTTGCGCAATAGATGCAGCAGTGAGAGAGGAGTCAACACACACGCACTCCTATGGCAGACATTTTTTTTACAGGGGCAAAGGATCTTGTTTAATGTAGGCATGGAGGAGCAGCAGTACCCAAAAACTCATTTATGTTTTCTTCGTGCATCGCCACAAGAATATGTGTATAATATGATACATCACATCATTACACAAGCTCGTTTTTGTTGTAAAGACTTTTTTTTTCACAACCTTCGCCTTCTTTTTCTTGTGTCTCTTCTTCCTCGTCTCCTCAAAAAAAAAATCTTCAGACACCACCAGAGAGAAAAGAATCTGACTAAACAAGTCTTGTATATCTCGCATCTCTCTGTTAGTGAGCCATTGTTATAAAAACAGCAGGTAGGTATTTCCCTAGCCTCACTTTGATACAAGCAAACCCAACTGACAATGAAAGAGAGACCCTTACATACATACTACGGCTGCTACATTTTACTCATTTTCTTATTCTTGTATATATTATATATGTGTAATTTGCGTCGTCAAGATGAGAGAACAAGAATCTCGTTCAAAAACACAACCTCGAAAAATGTTAGCCTTAAAAACCTATCCATTCTCTTATTGAACAATAAGAAATAATAAGTATGATGTGAAGATCCTGCCTCGCATCCTGTACAGATGTATATGCCTTGGTAGTCATTATCATGAGACTCTTAATACTAGAGTGTAGTAAATATAAGACGAAAAAAAAGGTATTTGTAAACTACCACATAGACCAGGCCGTCATTATCATCATCGCGCACATTTATTTTCAGTTTTAATCTCTGCTCGCTGCTGCTGCTCCTTTTACAGTAATGGCGATCCCCCACTTAAAAGCAAGTACGGCAAAACAACTTCATAAATTCGATACTGAGTTTGTAGACTTGCACGCATGGTACACAAAGTAAGACCAGCGAACCAACGATTGGAACAAGAACCACTGTACCACTATTATCATCTACAGACCAGTTCACAGGAAATTCATTCAGTCAGCCTCAGTGTAAATATCTTCGAGTATTACTGACTAAGCCCTCTATGTAGCAACCAGCGCACAAGCGTCCAACTCAGACGACCGCAACGAACAACCGTCTTCGGGTGAAGCTTCCGACCTATTGCTCTCCTCCTCAGTACGATTCCGATTCCCTTCTGCTTTTTCTTGAGAGTCTTGCCAGTTTCATAACTAACTCAGAGATAAACAGCAGGTATAGCAAGGCAACGGATGTGAAATCCTCCATAGCATAAATCTGAATGGCTCATGCGAAATCATTGCTACATCAACATTGAAATTCACAGACTGATTTCTCAGAGAGATCTTTGACGTAAAAGTACAGAGCGATTCCTCGAACGCCACACAACCAAGAAGGAATTTGACAGAGGAAAGTAAATGACAAACCTTTACCTCGTGCGAAGGTTACCTAAGATGAGTGCCAAAATAAATAGCTCTCTTACACACCGTCATCAATAAGGCGATGCTTCTGAACTGATACCTATTCCTTAGTTCCCATTGACTTTCCTCTTTTATTACGTAGCTGAACTTTGTTCAGCAAGTAATGATATCGATGAGTTTGTCTGTCTGTCCGTCTGTCCGTCCGCGCTCTACAGGCCGTACCATTTGGCCGATT
>VICI01000741.1:0-31136 GCA_019593645.1 Akabosia matsudoensis
AGGGAAAGTGCGTTGTTAATGATCCATGCTGTACACCTACAGGGTACTTACCAAGTGTGTGCATGTGGAGTCGTCCTGGAAAAACCAGGCATTAACTCTTTTTTCCCTCTTATTATCAAACCAAAATAGCATTCACTTTAAGCCAAAAATTTCTTGCGATCGGACAACTCTACTCACAGAAGATCCTCAACGCTCAAGAACATTTTGTAAAAATTATGTTGTATGAACAGATCAATGCCGAGGACTGTCTGACTGACTGATCCCTGTGTTGTGACTGTCCATTTGTGAAGTGGATGAAGGAGCTGTCAACAATACTCTTGATGTGAACTGAACTTATGATTGAAAAATATCTCTAAACGTAAAAACTATGGCCACTTCTGTCACCTAAGAACTCATTTCAGAGGCAACCACTAAAACAAATATTGTTTTGTACCACTGGCAACATAAAAAATAATTTGTCACTGGGAAACCTCATTTTGAGTGCAAGAAAGAGGAACTGACTTAAGCGATTGGCACGATTTAGAGTTGCCTATTCTAGCTCGTACCACATCCAACCCAGAGAGGTTTACTACTGTGGCAGGAGTGAACATGGGAAACGAGTTTTCCGTGTTGAGATTCCAACCCGCTAAGATAGTAACAACAAGCCACCTTCAGAATACAACTTTCACGCTCGTCTGCGATCTCTGCTTCTGTGAGGCGCTTTCTCCTTTCATGTTGTAGAATAGATAAGGCGAGTGAAAATCTGATTTCGTGAAAAGATTCATACGATAACAAATATGTTTTTAGCATTATCAATCTTCTCGTGACTTTTAAGTTCTTATTATTATTACAGTCGATCTAAGGGCTGCTTACCGACCAGAAAATCCTATCATCAAGTTGGCGTTCAAAGAAACGACGTTTTGATGAGGAAATCTAAGAAAAATGATGTTTTTATCCATTACTTTATTATGGATCGCTGGATTCCCATTCAAACCCTGTTGCCTGTGGCATTAACCAGTTGCGCTTTATCTAAACTCAATAATATAGACAAAGGATAAACCGCCCTTGTTGCTCATTAGACATTACTTACCCAGGAAGAATCATATTTACTGCAATTAAGGATTGAAATTTAAAATTGTATATTAACGATTGACGACGAAATACATAAATAAGCACGCCCGTTTAACATGGATGCATGACACTATAGCGAAAATCGCAGGTACGACCACAACGTCATTCATAGCTTAATCATAATATACAAACAGTCGATATCATTAGGTTTCTTGGTCATTAAAATAGTACTGGTTCAATTTATCTCATAACTGTCATAATATTTGTCGAGTTAGATCCATGAGTTGCTCTATCAACCTTCATCGACGAAGTCAAAGAATATGAACGGTAGAGCTGGAGCAGTAACACAGACTGATGGGCATAATATGATCTCATCCATTTCATCATTTGCCCAGAACTAGTACAGCTTCGTATGAATTCTAAAAAATGTTGTTTTAGGAAGAATTCCATTATTTTTTTTCCAATATCAGCAAGTTTCAGTTTCATCCTAGGAATTTTTGCGAGATGATGCCGAATTCATACATGTTATGTATCATAAAAGTTTACAGCTCTATCGTCCTTTGTCTTCGATGTTCCATGAAAGGAGACGTATTAAATTAAGATTGCTCCTCCGGTGATGGTATTTTTCAAACGAAAAAGAAACATTTTGCTGAAAGAAACATGGTTCGGGGCGTTCCGGCACTCTCCCTTTTAAATTTGTTTTACAGAAAACATGCATTAAATAGAGTAATGTGTATGCATATCTCAATATTTTCTGGAAAATGTGGGGTTGTTGAAACCTTTCAATGTAAAGAAAGTTAACGTTCTCTCCAAATGATGACTGGGTGAATGGCCAAATTGAGTCGTGGAGTTTTTATTTTGTTACTAAACCTGCGAGAGTCCGTACAAGTACCTAAATTATAGGTATAAACACGCCTTCCACTGTTTCTTAGACTCTCCAGTGAATTCAAACTCAAGCTGTCTTCCGGCTAATTCCCTGCGAATTGCTTTGTTAGTGTTATAGCGGGATTGCAAATCCCAAAATGCCAGTGTGTAGGTCCCCCTGCGAAGAAAAGGAGCAGTGCAAACAACATTCCACTCATAGCGGAGAACAATAGCAATAGTTGATAGCATATTATGCGTGAATTAAACAGACATAAACCATCTTTATTCGTGAAATTCGTGGAAACTCTAAGCCCGCTGAGAATTATGTATGTTCTTGTTTCCAAGACTTGCAAGCTCTTAGATCTTGCATAATGTAGAGGACATTGGGCGATGATAGGAGACTATCGTATAACCTATCATCCCGAGCATATTACATAGCCTTACTCGAATTTAGTCCTTTGGGCTCTCCCAAGATTTATCAATTATGTATGAAGTAGAATTGAAAACGTGTGGGGGAACTGCGACCATGAATCTTTTCAGCCAGCTTAAGAACACATTCCAAAGGGCGGGTTGTGGTAACCAAAATATTGTGTAATCATGACAAGAAACTATTCAACAAGAAAATTGTGGAAACCCATAACACTCTCACTAAAGCAGCCACATATTTAATACCTTATTTGCATTCTTTGTGTCCCCAAAAAGAAAGCACAGATTTAATAATGATGATGTAACATGGGTTTGCAATTTCCTTTTTGAAAAAGCTGTTTCAGTCTTGGTATGTTAGTTACATGATAGTGAGCAACAAGAAAGGTTTATGCAGAGCACGAAAGTAATAACCTATTCCAGTTTTGATTGACTTTGAGCTTTTGCACGTGGTTGTGGTGAGTTTCACCATTGTTCAGGAGTATTCAGGAAAGCGAATTCGTCGTCGTCGTTTTCGTCACAATTGCATTTGCTCATCGCACTAAATTAGGAATGACGGTGGTTCCCTTACACTTATACTGTAGCTGCTGCGGTGCAGTAGTTACAACAGTTTGAAAGGCTTGTTCAAATTTGGAATTTGAAGAACCGTAAGATTTTTTTTTTTTCTCAATGCTTGAAACTGGTGGATGTTACCATAATCTCGATGACACATGCTGGGAGAGAAGCGCGGATTGTGGTAATATTAGCTGCAAGTTGAGTACTCACTTCCTTAATCCTCCTCGAATGCTCGCATCTTTAGGTTTCTAGGACTTTAAGGAAATTCAAATAAAATCTTTGCGAACGCGGGGCTTACTTAAGTATTCGGCGTGTACATAGTAGCATAACATACAATATACGTTATTTAATGAAGATACGAGCTTGCTGCTGATAGGACATAAAGCAGATGCAATAACTTCATGGGTTCAAATTCACAAAGGAAGGTTTACTTGGGGCTAAAAAAATGCCAATTATTGTGGACGGATCGATCGGTGAGACTTCATGTACATTCAGGATTTCTACTTTAGGAATATATAACCTTCTAAGAAAACGACATGTTTCACATCGTGTTGACGACACGGTGAGAGTTTGCAATCATGTAGATGCATTGTTTTTCTGTTATCTGAAAAAAATGTGGTTAATTCATTACCTATTATCTACTCGTAAACCAAGTAATGGGCGAAGACAAACAAGTCATTTTAAACAAAATACCAGTACTATGACCAACATTTTGATTTGAAACTTTCAAGATCTATACACCGCTTTTTTAAAATACAGACGCGCAATAACACGTTGTTGCTAATAAGGCAAGGTTAAACTGCTGAAAATTAATTAAAGGTGTCACAGTAAATACAAATCTAGATGCATCAATGTCATAAAGCTTTTCGCTATATTGCACTCAGTGTAGGGCGTCCGTGAGCTTCATAAACATCTCGTAAATTACGCAGAAGGATTTCAGGGACAGATCAAAGCTTGGTGGTAAGATTTTAATGAATTAACCACGCGTTACATAAAAGCGAATAACCATGAAGTAAACAAGTATGTTTCGAAGAGTTTAGCTTACTGAATTGAAATGTCTACTGATTTATGTTTTAAATTATGTACAAATCGAACTCTGAACTACTTATTTATTGCCACAGAGTAAAAATAACTTTATTCCGGTCATGAGTTACAAAAAACGTTACGTATGTCAAAAGGTCCTAACTGCAAGGATTTCGGTAGAGTTATCCAAGGCAGATGTTGAGACGCCCCAGACAGAGGGCAGCGAATTGTGGTCTCGAGGAGGAAAATCCGTTACGAACTTGTGTTACGAAAGCATAAGTTTCCGCTTGGAAACTGACAGTATAAGTCCTGTCGAAACAACCTGAAGGATTTTTTGTCATATTATTTCTTATCTAACGGCAATTTATTTCAAAGAATGGTGTAATTTTACCACTAAACAGGATATCCCAATAACTACAAGAGTTGTATCTTTGAATCCAATAATTCCATATAAGTATCCTGACAAAGCTGGTCCAAAGGAGTTTCCCAGAGAGAAGGTTAGTGTAAATATGCTGGAAATAAGACCAAAAGTACTCGTTGTATCCGGAAATCCGTGTGATCTGTACGCAAACAAAATCAACATTTAAACCCAAAACTAACCAAAGGATTTCATTGGATTTCTAATTGCTAACTAGGAGTAATCCAATATTCACGATGACTGCGAATAAAACTTTTCCATTCGTCACACAGTTTGTGACTCGTCAAGTTATCAGAGGATTCGTAGTGAAATTCACTTCCATAATAAAACATTGTCGATGTTGCGATGGCATGTGCAACTAACTATAAAGCATAATATGATGTGCTTTTAAGGTGAAAGCGAGTTTTTTTGAGTGTATGCCTAAATTGTTTGCATTGTGAGTGAATGTACGAAAACGCAACCACGCTTAATCGCATCATTTGGGGCATTGCGGGACAAAGTTTTTCCAAAAAGGAGTATTATTTTTACTTACAACGCGGATTGGGATGCATATGAGAAGAAAATCATGATAGCAGCTCCAATTCCAATTCCATGTAAACTTAAGCCCAAGAGAGTTGTCCAAAGCAAACTGTGACAAAAAACATGAATGAATTTTTTAGTTCATGAAAGTACTAAGAAAGTGGATTATGCACTAACTGTAGATGTATATATGTAATCATAGTACATTCAGCTATCTAAAAATAGCTGTCAATTGATGCGCAATGAGATCAAATTACATAGAAAATTCAAGGTTTGAGGAACTTTCATACTTTTTCTTAGAGATGAAATCCAGAGGACCCAAGAGTATAAAGCCTATAGAGATCAGAGTCGCTCCGCTGGAAATGAGTAGGACTTTATTTAATCGAAATCTGTCGGAGAGTTGACCCCAAAGAGGACTGCAAATCATGTAGATACCAGTATTTACACTGAAAACGGATCCGACCTCAAGCGACGTTAGGTTGAACTGTTGACAAAAACGTGAACAAAGATATAATTAGATGGGCTATGCCTAACAATAACACCATCTTTTTGGTGCAGATCAATGATAATAGTCATTGAGTATTTTAAATTGAAGCTTTATAAAATCCGAAAAATAGTGTATCGTTATCAATACATGCATTGCTAATTACCTACCCACCAAATGGGTTTTACTATTTTTAGTCGCGTTCGTTCCATCTCATTAAATAGAAAATGTAATTGGATGGCTATTACAAACTTGTCCACTAAAGTTTCCTATCATGTTTCGCGTAAGCTGTAATTGTCTGTACACGCTGTATCATTTAACTAAAACTTCGCTAAACGTTTCCTTCGAAGACAATTATCGTCTTTCAGATGCTATCATGAGGAAGGATTTTAATCCAACTATTTTGTTTATTTTGTTCAATGCAATCGCAATTTCGCCTGATAGTAGTGCTTACTTTCCATCACACAAAAACTGAAAGTAAGTAAGAAGTAATTAGTTCCTAAAACGACAATAAAAAACCTGCAGCACATTCTACCATAATAATAAGTAAGCCTTAAACGTCGTAAATGTAGGCAGTACAAGGGAATCCTCTAGAAGTTCGAAACAGGCCTTATTATAGTAGTTATAAGTAATGGTATGTTGACAATTCAACGGAAAGAAACATGCACACACGGTTTTGTAACTGGAAACGGTGCTCAATTTCCAAAAATCTGAGCGCCTCCCCAAAAGACTTGAAATCCAGAATTCATGACGAAATTACCCGACCTCGATTTCCCAACCTTACTACCTATTTATTTTAATTATGAATTGCCGTAAACGATGTTCGTTTCATTTCTTAGGCTTAGCCAATATCATTTTCTCCGCGTTGACACATTATCGACAGAAGAATTTTCATTCAAACTACGAAGCTACTCAGAATTAAAATTGGTAAATGTTTTTAAAGGTTTTTTTAAAGCTGAAGAGGTGTTGTTCATTTATAACATATCCTAATACAAATTGCTAAAAAATATTTGTTCAAACTTTTGCTTACTGGATCATCCCCACGCAAAAGAACTAAACTTGTAAAGCTTCCAAAACGAACTAAGTTTATTGCGTTGCTGTAAATGTGGTTTCCATGGCAACCAATTTCACCATCCAAATAAACTTCTTGTTAACGACCAGGAAACTATTTTGGTATAGAAAAACCTTCACTCTCGACGCCGTTTTTAGTCGCCAGTGAAGTAATTATTTAAGTCCTATGTTTTCTTGAAATGCGTCCATTTCAACAACACATAATTTTCTGACATCACGACTCTAAGAAATCATTATAAACTGTCCGTACGGCAGACATCATAACGCATTCTGCTTAAGGAGAGATTAAATGGAGGCTGCAAATGGTTCTTTTACGGTGGCATTAAGATACGATGCTAACTTGGATAATATGACGATTTACAAGAATATTATTGTTGTAGCATGATAAACTAACGAGTAAAAACAGAAACACGAGGTTTCTCATCTCGTGCACATGAAATCAGCTTTCGGGCCTCTGGCACGTTGTTGAACATTATAAAGATTTCACAACGGGGCCAAACATATCTTGCGTCCATGAGAGAGAAGGAAAATATTGGAAATGTTAGAAAACTATGACTATGATCTGTACATTCCGATTTTGGCATGGCAACGACAAGGGAGAAGAGTAGGATGAGAAACACGACATCATTATTACCTGGCCAAGATGGTTTTCCAAAGTGCCCGTAATAAAACCGATGCTGACTGCTGTCGAAAACAAACTAAAAACTGCGTAGTACATGGCAGGAATTCTGAGCAGTTGATAAACTCCATAATTGGAATCTTGTAGGTCTTCTGCCCGGTAGTCTGAGTGGGGAGTAAGCAAAAGAATTGATATGCTCGAGATTAAAAGACATCCTCCAACTGTAATATACGTCCATTCGAAACCTACGGACTGGTAAAACACGTGATTTGGTTTTTTTAAAAATGTTTTTGAAATTTTTTCTAAACTATGGATTCTTAATACATCAATTAAAGGTCCACAAGCGATCGGTCCCAATATTGCCCCAATTCCGAAGAAAAGCTCAAACAAGCCCTGCAGATTTTACAACCTGGAATCACTGCAAATACGTAATTATCTTTTTGCAAGATTGGAAATTAAATTGCATTGTTACCACAGTTGTCGATACTAAATCGGGAAATTCATATGCGAAAATTGCAAAGGCTGAAGGATAGAAACCTGCGTCCCCAGCACCCGAAATCGCACGTAGCACAAAAGAACAGACTAAAAAAGAGGTTCTATTGTTGATAAAACCAAGGCACCTACAAGACAAGTACACAAATTAGTTCGTCATGTCTTTGCTCTTTGACTATTTAAGTAAAATGCGTAAAAATAGCTACCCGAATAGTATAACACATATCGTGGTGTTTAGAGCAGAAAAAACTATCACCCGATGTGGACCAAACCTTGGGATCTAAGGAATTCAACAAAACACACAATCAATTGATTTTTTTGGCAAATTTTCTACAAATATTCGCATATTGGCTTAATTACGCAGAATAATTCAAAACTAATAACAAACGATAATCTAGTAGAAGCGATTAACCGAATCTTAGGATTACTGTACTTGTGTTGAATGGACAGTTCAAATTTACTCTACACTTTCACTTTAGTTCGACAGATATTGCCATACAATTCATATTTTGGAGAAAGTTACTTGAATTTACACACAAAACACAACTTCCGATACTCTCTCCATCTGTAGAGTGTCGAACAAACGAACATCGGCCCATGCATCTCAAGTACATCCTGAACTTCTCCTCTCCAGCAAGGATTAGGAGTCGTCCATGGTAGTCTTCCGCGTCTTTTTTCCAAGCAAAACAAATATCCGGACAACACACTTGAAGTAATCTGCATGCAACATTATTTGATAGTTCGACTATAGTTTTTGACGTATTTTGTTCGCTCATGCATTCCATTTTTTTTTTCTTGATTCTTCCTACAATTAAATTTACTACAAAATACATAGGTAGTGCTGCCATTCTGCTGGATCGTTTAACCGATTTTCAGACGCAAACAAGGTGAAGTAAGTCAACGCAATGCACCACCTAATAATTTTATAACAGTTAAGTAACACTACTTTGGTGCATTGTTTTTGACACTGTAACCTGCATCCAGCTAGCTAGTGCCAGCTCATCTATTCATTCATATGAACGTCGTCATCGAAAAACTTATAGCAAGAATAATGAATATTTAAAATACATTTATGCAGGTTATAATTTTTGTACACTTACTAATAATTTTCCATAAAAAATTGAAGACAGGAATGTCGCAAAGTCGAACGCTGCAAACACAAAACCGACCGTTCCAATACTTATGTCACGTTTCTCCGCCTGGAAAATGTTTCAAATTAAAATCATGCAAATCTAATCTTCAATTGGCAGCCATGGAAGCCAATTTTTCGAGAAACCAGGACGAACCTCTGGTGGATAAAATGGCCCTGCTATAAGTATCACAGCCCCTCTGAAGATGTTGTACAGTCCATAGGTGAAAAGAAATGCAAGTTGTCTTCTTGTGAAACCAAACAATTTGCGTTCCTCTAGACCGTCCAATGCTGGCGTACGTGAGGACGTCAGCCCTGGATCTATTTCCATAGTTTTAGCGTAATGTTCACTTCACACACGAGAAACTTATCTACACACGGATCGACACTACAAGAAGAACAATCTCACAGTCTAATTTGACATGTCCTTCATTGATAATAGAGGCGGAAGTCTATCAAGCATGCATCCTGCATTGAGCACAGCTTCTTACTTGCTCCGATTTGAAAGACAACCTAAGCCAGCACCATCCGATTTTACTATATTATGCTATATATCATACGAAGGAAAAAAAAACTTGGCTTACATATGCCGGCTGCCTATCTTGCCACTGTCACGTTTTGTTGCAAATAATAAAAAAACATGTTAAAGAATATTTCCCCCTACCACCTACCATCACCTTTGGAAATAGGAGTTGTGTTTATGTAGCACCCCTATCCAAATTCAAACTTCAAAGGTGTGAGTGAATCGTATAGAATGAAATGCCAATCTTGCTCGTGCTTCAACTTTTGACAATGCTATCATTATGGATCCTGATTTATGCCTGCAACTTTGTATGTGTGCTGAAATCAGTTAACCGTATTAAACACGATATCTATCTGAAGCACGTGTGCAATGATCAAAAACAATTACAAGTAGTGCACCAGTATAACCATCACGTGGTTTCACCGGGATTATTACCTAGACATAAACCCATCAATGCTGATATCCAGGATGATAACATTAATGACAGAAGTTATTGTGGGCGAGGAGTTTCACAGAGGAGACAAAGAAGAAAAAAGTACCTATGTAGATATGTACTGTAATGATGGCAAGGCATTAAATACACACTGCACTAGAAATTTCATGGATAACTTGCACAATGCAGACAGTTGACAGTGATAGACAATCGGCTTGAGCTGGCACATTTAAAAGTGTCGAGTGCGAGCGAGAGATTGACTTACCTTGCATTAATTAGAAAAAACGCCGGTTACATAATCACCATTACTTGAGCAATGTAGATGTTAGATCATCTCGAATGCCTGAAGGCGTATTACAGATAAGGTATATTAACCAAACAGGGGACGTTAGTTGATTTATTTGCGTCGTCGCTGTTTTCATACTTTATACGCACACTACGACCGCTTGTAATTTATTAGAGGTGACTTAGTGTGATTGACTAGAACGAATGCAATTCACTCTGCAAATCGATAACACGGTGACTTCAACAGCTTTGGTGATATTTCCCACTAAATTGCTGACCACACGATGCACCTTACTATATTTATATAATACATATACCAATTTGTTAGTCTTAGGCCGTCCATCATACATAATGGCATTTGTATGATTGGGGAACGATGAATTAATTCAAATCTAATCCTCAGTTTCCATAATCTATTATGCTGCGTCTATGTTTGGGAGGTAAAGAATCCTGTATCGAAACAAAGCTGATTCCACGAAGACATTCTATTTTCGATTTTTATATAGTGTATAGGCTACGAGGAATGCGAGGAAAACTCTAAGAGCTGTCCTTACTTCTTATATGAAAACAGAGCCGACAACGGGAAAGACATTTACAGTCCTTCATGGGAAAAAATCTTTAAATTTGTGATAATTTACAAAATAATTTCACACAGATAGACGTACGTACCAAAACATAACACGTTTATTGGAGAAGCGTCTCTCGTTCAGGTTCAATTTGTATAAAATTTCCAAAGGGCTGATACAATTTCTGCGTTTAATCCTGTCGCCCCTGAAGCACAAAACGCGAGGGACGATACGGTTAATATTCTTCGAAATTTACAAGACTACCTAAATACACGATATCTAGACTTAATTCATTCCCTTAATTACTACATCCTAACTTCCTTGAGTTTATTCACAACTTGGTTCACGTTAGTGAAGACGTCACCATCTTCACTCCAGTAATGGAGCATTACTATTATTTTATTTTCTCATAAAAACAAAAATATTGTACAATTATCGGGGGTAACAAAAGCGTAGTAGACTTTGAATTTTTCACATATTGAAATTGTGCGGTGAAATTGGTATTACATTTTTGTAAAAATTTTGATAAATGGTTTTTTAAATATTGCGGACGCTGGACTAGGCATTCAAATGGTAAAAGTTAGTGAACTTTATCGGCGTGATGTACCACCGAATCCAGAGGAGGATCGGGATCCCGATGATGATGATGAAAAGGACGGAGATGACCCGAAGCCATACGACGAAGAAGAATATCCGCTGCTAGTTGACGGACGTGGACGTTGGTAGGTTGACCCGTAGTCAGTATTATTACTATAAGGATTTAAAAATAAAAAGCAATCATTATTAGAGATTAAACGTACTAATGTCAGTTGAATTCCTATGCTTGATTTAACATACTTTCTATTCCCAAACATGTAACCAAGAAGACCCCCAGCAGCCGCTCCGGTCCAAAATCCTCCAGCATTTCGACTGAATCCGAAACCAGACCCAGATGGATTTGCCCCACGATTGCTGCTACAAGAATCTCCAAATGAGTCGGTCCCAGATCCCTGATAATAATCAGAGCGAAATCCTGGAGGTGGAGGCCGCGAACCTGAGCCCGAGCCAGGTCCTCGACGATCGTAGTCATCATTTGTTGTACTAAACATATACCATACGGAAATTAGAAAATTCGTCACATTTTTTTTTATATATGATGATTTTTGAAAATCCACGCCTACGTTTTCTACCTTCGTTGCCTTGTTTGCTCACTGGGAGAAATGCATGTTTTGTAAATAGCATAAACGATTATGGCCACCACTGCCACGCACGCAATGTTAGTGAATTTTTGGTTTTTCTGGGCTGGCTTTGAATATAGATTAGATTTCCATCCGTATTCCTGATGGGAGTGGCCTTGTCCAGAGTAATACCGTTGTTCCCCTTCCTTCGTGAAATCAATAGTATACTCGAGCTGAATAGTTGACACGAAAGAAAACACAATTACGCGCTGCATTTAAGGAAAACAATACCTACAGATTAACTTTAAAATGAACATTACCCCACAAGAGCCTTTCAGAACGTAAGGATCATCTGGATAATCGTAGCCTTCACAAGAAACATTGATATCACCAAACCGAACATCATTGTCCAAATCAGCTTTGCATTCCCACTATTAAAGAGACACCATCATTACTTTAATTATCCCTCTTGTAGAAGATTTAACCATTCACGATCAACTTACTTGAACGTCATGACCGTCACTGCCCTTGTTATAGCACTGAACCACTCGTGGTAGAAATTCACATCTGGCAGAACCTCCAACACAGTTAAGTTGAGGAACTGGGCTGCTCCGTCGTCCCGCTGTCATTTGACCCTGCTTCAGTGTTAAAACTTGCACATCTTTCAACTTTACTTTCTCCGCACCTGTCAGTTTACCACGAAAAAAACATCAATACTTAACATTAACGGAATTACATTAATAATCCACAACAATCCTGATAAATTATTCAGTTTACAAAATTACTTAAATAAGATCACTTACCCCAGGCATGTACATCCGGAAATAATTGTGAACTCACAAGTGCAATTAAAACAAGTAAAACTCCGCTAAGCTTCTCCATTGTTAAAGCTCCAATCCAATCATTTAAAAGTTCTTGAAGATAATTGGTATGATTAAAAGCCTAGAAACAAGAGTCACTTCTTGTCGAAAATCTCTCACTATAACTCTCAGCTGATAGTACAACTGGTGGTCGGTTGCCTCGGCAGTCGAGTGTCGGTTCCTTGACAACGTGTTATAAACTGGCTATGCGCGTTATAAGCACTGCTCTTGTGCTGATGTTTTTAAGTCTTTGTTGGCTTTTTGCATGAAAGCTGTGGTGACGCAAACGAACATCAGCATCAACGTTGTAGAATGCTCGCATTCGTACTCACTCACACTTCGTCATCTTCTTCTCGTGTCGTACACGTAGATGAAGAAAGGCCTACAACACGTGGACACGACACAATTCAACCAGCAACGATATTGAAGTCAAAATGTACTTCTCTTTAAGGACATTAATGGTATTAAAGGTTGTGTCATTAGTAATTTTGGTCAGTTTTTATTTTCAATCCTTATTTCTATTTTTTGAGTGTGGCACACGTTCAATTACATTTTATTAGCATTAGTTATTTTTGAATCAAGATGAATTCGTTTCTCCCTCAGCCCGACACATGGGCCGTATTTAGGTTTGATCACTTGATTATCATTGTTTGCATAGCAGTAATAATCCTCCTCAAGAACCAAATAGAATGTGTCGTCTAGTTCATCGAGCTCAGAGGAGCATTGGCAGATTGAGGTCTGACTGATTTCACCTGGTTCATGATTTGTATTCTTTGACTGAGTTCGGGAAGAATTAGTGGATCCGCTGTTACTCCACATAAGAGTTCTTTTCGAGGTCTGAAATTGAATGTCATCATCTTTGATTTGTTCGGAAATTTATGTGAAAAGATTAGGCGAAGGAACTTTTTACTTTATCTTCATTCCTGTAAGATTCGTTTTCCTTCGGTTTCTGACAGTCGGGACAAATAGCTCGTTCAGACTGAGTACAGAAGTCTAAATTCGTGTAAAAAAATCCGATTCAGTTAGTTATGGTGGAATCGATGGAATACCATCTTAGCTAACTTACCATCTGAAGCGCTCAAGCAGCAACCCATCCCGAGAGATTTCTCAGTACTTTTGAAAACGTTGGGACTTAAAATCCTTTCCGAAAAGTAAAGTAAATTATATGACTTTAAGGTCATTATCAAAGCTCCATAAGTATTAAAACACATTGCCGCGATCTCTCTTTTTAATTGCGAAGCAATTAATTTAATTTCGCGTGTCTCCTTATTACCTAATCAGTCGTCATTGTATTCAAATGGGCTCATTGTTTATTAGGCTTTGCAGAATGCAATAGGCTGCTGCGAACGCATTGGAAAATGTCTGTTTGCGCTGGAGGGCGCATTTTTTGTTCGATTGAGCTGAAATTTTGCATTCGTGTTACAAATTTTGGTAATCTATGGAACCTCCCATTTTGGGCCCTTCTCAGGTTCTCGAAGGTGCCCGAAAGTAAACACATCAGAGTTTTCTTTGAATTTTGTGAGTGTGATCATTTGATTAAGCTCACTACTATTAGAGTGGATCTTCTCAAGGCGATCCAACGTTTCCCTAACAGTTTGAAGATCCAGAAACCGCATCCTGTTGCGCAGGAGATAGCGAGCTAAAGATGTATGATCGTGCCTTTATGTTAGCCTTGTTTGCATCTGATGCATCATCGTCTGCCTCATCCGCTGGCACCCCAATCTCTACCACGTACCAGACCTCTTTCGCCCTTGGATGCAACCTCATTTGGGTTTTCCATCGTTTAAATATTGTCGTCGGTCAACTCGATCGGCCTCAATTTTTCAAACGTACCCATGTCGATGCTCAAGTGTTTATAGTGCACAGCAAGGTTTGATGATGCAGACTACCTGTACAACATTTCTACCTAAACCCTTTACTGGTATTAGTGCTATTCTTTGTTTCTACTGTTTTATGCAGTGCGGAAAAGTTAAAGAATACCTTGGGGAGACTTGCTCGAGGTTTGCTTCCGAAAAAACGAAAGGGCTTAACTGAATCGCCTGTCAAAAGAAACTTTGCTGCACCTGGGTCCCTTTTGCCTTAGCTGTGCTTGAATTATTTACGTGCTTGCTGCTTTTAGCTTTTAGTTTCCTTTAAAATACTTTGCTAAAAGCTTTGTCTGACTTTCAGCTAAGTATGTAAATAAAACCCTTATTTTCAAAACGAAACTTGGCTGTTAGCTTAGCTTGCCATGAACACTTCGAATGCAACTTGCTTTACCATTAAAAAACTTTACTGTCAGCTTTGTTGTCTTTTGCGACTTTGGATACAACTTGTTTTTCTTCAAACAACTTTGCTGTTAGCTTTGCTTGTCGTTAAGACTTTAAACTTGCTTTATTTCTTAACAACTTTAAATGCGCTGAGATCCCTACCTTGGCAATACATATGTCTACCTAACACGGGATCAGCAATGACATGAGTTTACTAGCTTGTTACTCTTACTTGTTATCCGGATTGCTGCCTCTTGTCACTGTACGGGATCAGGATCCAATGGCGAGATGGCGATGCGGGAAGAAAGGAACATTGGAACGCACAGACACAGTTTTTTTGTATTTTTTTAAACTTTCAAAAAAATCACTCAAAGTAGACGCGAAAAAACGTTTGGAAATGGAGAGACTTAAAAAACAAGTACGATACTTATCTTACAGAGACTTAAATTTGACAGTTCGATGTGCACAGATTGTACTACGTAGAACTGAAGCCAGCATCGCTTGTTTTAGGAAACACAAAAGAACATAACTATCCTCTGCTACCAAATTGGAATAAGCTTGAGAGCTTGCGATGCTTTCGCTTTGAGAGGTATAGAGGCATTTCCGGCGACTCCGTATCTGGAAACCCTCTATTTGTCGTTGTGCAGTTTGTAGACCGTGGGTAGTAAATGTAAAATGTAAGATTTAGCGATTTTTTATGAATATTATGCCTCAACAGAGGTGAGAATCGAATGAAGTTTGTTTTTGAGTTTTGAAAGAATACATGAGAAAATGGTAGGTGGTACCTAAAGATCATAAAGGGTATCCAGAAAAAAATTGGACTGCAAACAAACAAGGATTCATATTTGGTCAACAATGACGTCCTTGAAAGACGAGGGAATAACACAGTCATAAACTTATCTCTAGCTTTGTACTTATTATTACGTTTAAACCTAATTTTGTATGTAGGTTTTGCTCGGGAGACACTGTGCGTATACAGTGGGCTGGAGAAACTAGGTCATACAGTTGCCTTGAGAAACGAGGTCAAAGTTGAATAGAAGAAAGGTTGAATAAGTGAATGATGGTTATTGTTTTAGGAAACACTGTGCGTATACAGTTGCCTTGAGAAACGAGGTCAAAAGTTGAAGATAGAAGAAAGGTTGAACAAGTGAATGATGGTTATTGTTTTTGGAAAACACTGCGTATACAGTGGGCTTGAGAAACGAGGTCAAAAGATAGAAGAAAGGTTGAATTAGTGAATGATGGTTTTGGTTTTAGGAGACACTGTGCGTATACAGTGGGCTTGAGAAACGAGGTCAAAAGATAGAAGAAAGGTTGAATAAGTGAATGATGGTTATTGTTTTAGGAAACACTGCGTATACAGTTGCCTTGAGAAACGAGGTCAAAAGTTGAAGATAGAAGAAAGGTTGAATAAGTGAATGAAAGTGAATGATGGTTTTGGTTTTAGGAGACACTGTGCGTATACAGTGGGCTTGAGAAACGAGGTCAAAAGATAGAAGAAAGGTTGAATGAGTGAATGATGGTTATTGTTTTAGGAAACACTGCGTATACAGTTGCCTTGAGAAACGAGGTCAAAACTTGAAGATAGAAGAAAGGTTGAATAAGGGAATGATAGTTATTGTTTTAGGAAAAAGATGTGTAATGAAAAAAGGAAATTACCAGGACTGTAAATGGTCATACTAATATATCTTACTAAAATCGAACTAAAATAAATCTTAAGAATTAAAATCTAAATGATTGGGATTGTTGATTCCCACAGAAGTTGTCTGTCAAATACAATTCTAACATTAGCTATTATGCATCAGTTAAAAATTTTCTACGTAGAAGGCACGTGCCTCAAAGTGTCCTACCACTAAAACGGAAATTCCACCAAAGTTCTCCTCGGATTTGAATAATTCCGGCAGTCGATAGTCAATTTGTCCTAGTTGCAGATAGCTTATCATGCTGATTTCATCAATGCTTGCAAGTTTCACACGTAATGTATTCGAGGGACCCTTTTCATTATTTGGTGGGTGTCGGAATGTTGTACTGTCATTTACATACGTACAAAAAATGGAATTGCAAGCGTTGGTTTGTTTTTTAAATTCATTTACATGCATCAAAAAGGAAAAAAAATGTATGTTATGCTTTATCTCAGTAGGTGGTCTGCCTCGAAAAATCATTCTTCCTTTCAACATAAAAGTATGTAACGTGGGCCATTGGGTTTTATCTGCTATTTTAACAAAGCAATGCCTCTTTCAACGTTGCAACGGTTTATTACTAGCTATGAAGCTGTAAAAATACGACGCATTGAAGTTAAAGTTGGTCATAAATTTACAATTAGTTTGGTTCTTAGGAAGCGTTCCTTTTGTAGAGGAGACCAACGTGTTTTCGGTGCAACTGGTGCATTCATCCTCACCTCAAGTACAGTCAATTCGAGATTGTGCGTCACAAGGCTACAGCTAACATGAAATAGCTTGCCAGCCTGAAGTTAGAAAACGACAAAATTCGCCAACCGCAACCAAGAACAATTTAATGTCACAGCAGGGCGGAATATACCCCGGCACACATTGCGAATTCAGATTTCCGGATACAAATATGCAAAACAGTTTTGGTGCTGGCTCAAAAACCAGCAAAGATAGCCAAAGCTAAATCCACGGTCTTCAAAATATAACGACCAAAATTCGGTTTTATGAATGGTTAAAATTTTCTAAATGGGCGAAATAACTAGGTTTTATGAATGGATAAAATTGTCTAAATGGGCGAAATAACTTTATTTTGTTAACAATAATTATCATAGCCACGTCCAGGCATCGGCGAACTGACGTGTGAGTATTTTTTTAAAATCGATCCGTCGACAAAAATAGACCTTCTGTTTCCGGCCATTTATGACCGAACCGTAATGTGTGCCCGGATAACAATGCGTCACAATGGAGTTCCTTGAACTCACTCTACCTATAAAAAGTTGCACCTGTGGATTTCTGTTCGTGGAACAAAAAGACACTAATTTTTAAATGGGAATCAGTTAGTGACCCATTGTCATTGTACATTTCAAAATTAAATATCTTTGTATCAAAAATTTACTGCCAGGGTGTTTCTTCAATTGCATGTCTTCCTGGTGACAATGAAGTTCATAATACACTCTGAGACTTGAAGCCGAGTAAGGGCAAAAATGCATCCTTATCAGGAGACCAGGGATAGTTCTTTGACTTTTATGTGAGCGAAGGAATGAGATAAGAAAGAACTAATCTTTAATAAGATGAGAATAAAGTTTTTAATAAACGAATTTAAACAACATTGATAAATATTCAAACTCGGTAAGCATTTCAATATATAATATTACTACTTTGCAGATGAGCAAATTTGATGTTCCATTTCTGGATGATTGTACGTGAGGTCTAAGGTCTTTACGTTTCAAAAAAAATATTTTAAAACAAAAACGAACGCTTTAAAACTAAGTGGATTGTATGACAGAAAATGTTGACAAGAAAGAGTGGTGACGAAACCCGCCACTACAAGAGCTGGGGTTGTGTTCAGTACATCCATTACAACCACTTCCATTGATGAATGACTGGCTCAAACGCAAATTTGTCGGGTTGACCGTAATGAGGCAAATCTTTGTAGTCCGAGGTGGACCAGCGGAAGGGTGGCAATGGATCATACGTTGGTCCACTGACAGCAACAAATTGCTGAAGAAGAAGGAGGTCAAGGTTGGTTAGTTTCATGTCCGTAGCTCCTGATGGACGATGACCTGTAAAACAAACACCGTCTGTGAAATAGATCTTGAAATAATAAGCTCAAAGGAGGAGGTTGCAAGTTAAAAAACGTACCAAGCATTTTAATAGGATATGTTCCATTGATAAGATTAAGATCGTTTCGGGCAGAAATGGCATTTTCAGCACTGTACGGCGGTGTACAGTTGCACCGGGAGAGAGGGTCATGTTGAAAGTCATTGTGACGCATCACTTCAATCATGGAATCAACATCTCGAGCTGTGCTCTGATCCCTTGCAAACATTCTGGCTCGAGCTGTGTTCTGGTAGGAGAAAAAGTCCCCGTATTGGTCGACCATTTTGGAGTGTCCGCTTGCCTGGAAGATTTCGTCAAAGTAGGGTATGTTGTAAGACGCCCAGTAGCCATTCGTCCTCAAAACGTCTGAAACATCTCTGGACACAATCATTCCTGGAAGCTGCTCCAGGATCCACAATACATCATCCTTCAATGGTTTAGTTGGCTCGAAGACATTATAGTTGACGATCATCCATTGGTTGTTGTATGTACCAGAGTTGTAGCGAGAGAAAATGGTTGTCCAACTTTTTCCATCGGTGGCAAGTCTTGTGGCAAGAACAGCTCGGATGCCAGTAAAGAGCTGAAAAGAAAAGGAAATTTTAGATTTTTGTTGAATATGTACTACGGAACAACAAGCTGTAATCGAATGTCTTGTTGTGGGAAATAATATTAAGTTCTTTGTCGAAATACCGTATCTGTTGGTTTGACTTTGCTCCACAATTCCTCGTTGTAATTTTCGTTAGTTGTTTCTGTGACCATAAGGCCGCTAGATGTGACATACCAGTCATCAATAGACTGAAGAACTCCTGGGTAAGAGCTGAACGCGATTTCAGTGGCAGGCACAGGTGTCTTATCGGTGGATGAAGTTTTGTAGGCCAGGTTATATCGCTTGATAACACGCAACATAGAGGTGTAGCGTGACCATGTCACGTGAGATGAGTATAAGTCTCGGTTGTTGTTCATGAGTTTGATGAGGACAGAACAATGACCCTCCTTTTCGGTAGGATCCTTGCTTGGATCAGGATTCAGGGCGGACTCCAAATCACCAAATTCCTCGACTAGATTCAGATAACTGTTTCAAAGTAATACACAATTACTATGAACTTTTAAAATTAAAGTTGGATACTATAACTATGTGACTGAAGTTTATCATACATTAAATCCTTTTTAGTGAGTTTGGCTAGGTCAGTTCCATTGGTCGCCTTCTTGTAGCCTCCGTATAAACCGTCAATTTGTTGAAGGAGGAGATTGACTTGGTACCAATATGAATTTTGAGTTTTCAGGGCAGCCGTGGATTTCAATGTCCAGGCAATATTCTTGGTTACATACTTGTCAATAGCGTCGCAAGTTTTCTGCTTGTCTTGACAGTAATTCTAGAATATATTCATATATTTATTTAAATGCATTTATCGGGCGATGGATAGAAAAACAGTTTCTCCGCAGAAAACTTACTTCTAAGGTGTTCCTATAGTGAGCGTAGATCATGTCCTTGGTGAGATATCCTTCAGCCATGCCGGCAGCATAAGCTTGCATTTCATCAGGCCATGATCCATCAGATCGAGACTCGACTTCAACAAACGCCCATCTTCACAGCAATCAGGCAAATTATCTCATGTCTTGGCTTTACTTTCAATGTTATATTTCTCAAGACAATTTGAATGTCATCATACCCTGTTTTATTCACCAAATTTTGGAATCTTGCCTTGGCGACCCAGTTAAGGCCATTTGGAGCCGCCAAATTCGCAGCGAAAATCTTTAAACAGTTTTAACATTATAAACGCAACAGTTCACTTGACATAATACGTCAAAACGAGTAAAAAATGTTCTTACCTTGATGTCATATCCTTTCTCCTCTGTGTAAGTCACGTATGCAAACTTAGAGTGCAAGTGGGGTGGCGGTGCCCTGAGAACTCTGCGGTCCAAGGGACGAGTATTAGCAGCGTTAGTGGGAGTGCTATAGTAGCACAGGCAAAATATTGCCACCGCTGTCAACTTGGCCAGCATATTGCTTGACTAAGCTCTGGAATAAAAGTGAAACATAACTCGCATAATTATTCAAAAGTGTAAGAGGCGAGCCCAATCTTGTCTTTGTCACGCAAGTCCTGACCTACACTCAAAGATCGAGAATACATACGATAGCCTCTTGAGTCATGACCTGTCAAGATAACCTTTGAACATCTACACCCTACCGATGTTAAATACTTCGGCACACCGTAAACATGTCTTAAATTCCATTATCAAACGTTGACGCAAATGTTAAAATTGAATAAAGGAAAGTGCAAACATAGTTTAAACAACAAACACTGTTGTCCACTAGAAGTCAGTCATTAGGTCATAACACCACTTATAATCCAATTACTGTCGTCAAGTGCCTCAATGTTTAATGCTGGCTGATATCTGAATGCTTTTCACTCGTCTACTAGAAAATTAATGCAATTCTAATGGGCGGTAGGGTAAAACGATACTCTTACCTAACAATTATCCCCGTATAATCGATGCAGAGGAATCGGGTTGCTGTTTCTGTCTTGAACCAAACGACTTACTCCATCAAACTGTAACTTTCTATGAGATCTTCCTTTTCTTTGTAAATAATTGGCTGGAGCTCTCCACTTTACATCTAGCCCGGCCGGCTTATAAAACCTGTTTGTGACAATGAACTAGGCAGGAGTCCAGAGAAGCCTGCTAACTTTTCAATTCTAACTTGACAACATACCACCTCTACTTCTTCATCTAAATCACATACAGCGAATCCAGACTGTGAACGTATTGACCATTCTAAAAATCTAGACACATCCATCCCCTCCGAGTAATCATCATCACTATCACCGTATCTCTGGATAGGTTGTCATTCCCATGCATTTAGGGCGACCGTCCAACATGAAGCCACCTCAACTCAACTGCTTCGAAGAAAAAAAATAGTAGTGCCGTTCCGTCATGGTTTGCTCTTTGTTCTGTTCTGCATAGCAACTAAACACACTTCGCCTTAGCTTTTTCAGCTTCTTGCATTTTATATCCTCTTCTCTTTCTTGCCTGTTTCAGTGTTTTAGAAATGGAAATTTTTCAACACGAAAAAATATAAGAATATTTTTAAAGTCTGGCCAATCAAATGCATTGTGGAGCTTCAGTCCAACTTGCCTGACAGTTATCAGCAAAGGACGGAGACCTGATAAATTATGCTGTAAAAATTTATGAGGCAGCTTTGACATTATCTTGGAATGCAAATGGTGTCAATTACGCATATGTATTATAATTCCCTTCACAGTGTTTTTCCTTTCTAAGAAACAATTCTTGATTTTTTATTTGTTCTCTTTTCAATCGCTTTGTCATCATAAAAACGACGAACAATACATGGCTTCTTCTCTTTCACACTTCTTAAATTCAATATAATTGTACAGCAATATCATTGTAGTTATCAAATAACTTAGCATCATTCAGTAGTAGTTTCTCGGTCTGTTTAAAGTTACTTTTTTGCTAAAAATGTAATTGTACCAAGCGACTACGCACCATTACATATCTGTTTTTAATAAATATTTTTTTTTAAATGCCAGTATACTCGGATTTAATACAGAGATATTGGGGGAGGAGTATACGATTCTAGGTAGTAACAATGATGAGATATTTTCCAATGATTTTTGTTTAATTCTTTCCATTTTGGGAGAGCGTCTATTTTCGTTTTTGCTTGAACTATCATCTTATTCTATTATTAAACTAAATCAGCTTGCTACTAGCGTTAAATTACCCTTGTCAACAACCTAATAAATATTAAGTCAACATGGCCCTTTCATTTAAAAAACATGTTTTTTTTTCTGGCTACGTACAATTTAATCATTGTGTAGATAACCATGCAAGTATATTGAAATATTGGCATGAATGTTTTTACAAGTAGATGTTCACCATCATTTCGTACTACTACAATTTTCAGTCTTTGGAGAAGTGCTTTAGAAGAAAGTTTTAAAAATCTATCTCTCTCTCTCTCATTGTTTTTATTTTCTGGTTATGAAAGAATGGCAGAAAAAACGAAACGAAAAACTGAGTTCACGGCGATTTTTCTTTGTTATCATGAACAGCAATTACTTATCTTTACAGTTTGTAATTGCAAGTATGAAAGAGCAAGTGTAGGCCTTAAACATGTTTGTGTTTCATGTCAATCAATTTCATAATGACATTGACTTTATGTCACTGAATCCATACGCACTAAAAGAATGACTATAAGATATGAAATAAATAACAACCAGAGAAATCTTTTCTTGGTTTTGTTACAAGATAAAAAAAAGGAGTACTCATGCTTTAGAGTAGTCAATACTAAACAGGCTTTTTAAAGGTTACTTTGTATCTCCTGACAAGTCAAGGGCATGGAAAAGAAACTTAATAAAACACTAGTGGCAATGACATCGAAAGTTAAGGGTTGTTTTCTAATCTCGGAGAGTACAATAATAATAATAATGATTTTTCTTACAATCTACTTACACTAAATATCTTAAACACATTGTTGGCAAATTTTATTTTCGTCTTAATTCCTAGCACAAACAATTCACGTTTAGACAGAATCGCGTTGCGAATGACTATATGACTAAACTTTGTTCGATTGATAAAAATGCTGAATGCGTGCATTGCTAAATTTGATTCGTTTTTTCCTAATGAATTGCTAAATTAATGCTCGACCGTTCGTGTGTGTGTGTGTGTGGGATTTATAGCATAATAACAGCTAATATAACATAGTAATAGACTTTTAAGAATAACTTAAATTATAATATTATACATCTGATCAAATATAATAATATGTTGATTTATATAAAAATCAAAAAAAAAACTCGGATCGTCACCTCCTCGTCTTCATTAAAATGATGAATTGTGGTAAATAAGGGATATTTACAAGCAATTTGGTTGTTGCACCGCAAGATTAGAACGAAATGCGTGATATAACGATGTGTAGCGATTTGCACATGATAAATAATTCAGAATGCGTGATTGTTGTGCTGATTGAGCTTACAAAGCTTTGCGAATTCAATCATAAACCGTGGCAGGTTGATACTGCTGGGGTTGCATGTTAAGAAAATTATCTTGGTGCTGTTGCGGTAAGAGATGTTGGCTTTGATGAACAAGATGGTTGTTTTGACTACTGCGACCATATTGCGAGTAATGATTATAGACATCGTAGAAAATGCTGGTGTTGCGATTATCACAGTTTGAAGAGGACGAGGGAAGACTTGGAGGTGACTCCGAATGTCAGCACATCGAAGTTTCTTCGCCTGTGGGATGTAGAATACATTATTATTATGAATTCTTACAAGCAAATAAAAGTGTTACGGGCTTCTCGGCGTACCTTCAAGTGTGCAAGCGACATTCTCAAGACGGTGAGCAAGATGCATCTTTTTGCAATACGGCTCCATTTCCAGCGCTTCCAAAATCTAAAATGGAGCATACATCAGAGTAAAATGGATTAGAAGACAATGAAAAATACCATGCATGTTGACGTGGTTGTGGATCCAATGAGCATTTCATACCTGATTGTTGTACTGGGTAACATAAATATAAAGCTCTTTCAAAGCAGCTGCATGATCAAAGTGTGCCACATGGGCCATTGATAATTGCTGCATTGCTGAATTCATTTCCTGGTCTGAGATTTGTGGAAGGCTTCTAATGTCGTTATAAAACTTTGTCACAAGATTCCTATAATGGGGAATGTCCTTGGCAAATAAAAGTTTACTGGAAGGTGAGTCTTTTCCTAGTCTTTGTTCAGAAGTTGCACACGAGTCCATCAATGTTTGCATGACAACACTCAAACTAGCTTCTACTGTTGATGACTTTTCAACGTCAAACACGAAGTCAGGATTCTTGATGAAATTAATCCAAAAGCGAAGAGGGTAGCTGTTGAAAAATGAGATGTTATGTTTTAACTTAGTGTCCCATCAAAGAGAACGAACACCTTTGCGATACATACCTATTCGATTTCCAGGCGTGGACCACCTCAGGATCAAGAATGTTATGTCTTTTGGCCGCCTCGTCAAGTAGATCAAATAACCATTTAATCGACGGAGGGAGAGCATCAGTCACAGTGAAAACCGCTTCAAAGAAGTCGTCAACAAACTTTTGAATGGTTCCCTTGGTTGACAAGAGTCTTGTTAGGAAAATCTCCGGGATTGCTTTGTGAGTTCGATCCCGTTCACTCTTCGCCCCACCAGCTCCTGGAATATGCTCGTCGATAGGTTTGACCAGATGGAACACCGGAGTTTCACGTGAATTGACACTGCCTAATGTCATGTTCATTCCCATATTTACACCATTACTTACACCTATCATTGGCGACATTCCACTGTTAAGGTAAGCTCCAGAATCTAAGAAAAACAAAAATCACAGTTTAAGAATGCATGCAAATGGCACTTGCGACATAGCTCTGGAATTATATTAAAGATTGAAGGACTTACATGTATGATAATTACAGGGTTTTTTACAAAGCGAAAGGTTATTAGGGTAATGATCATTTGGCCTTGCGAGAAGCGACATGACTGCAGAGTCTTTAACACCATAATGCGCCAAAGTGTTTAGCTTTTTCCAACCACCAACTGATCTCGTTGTGAGATCTTCATCTTGAAGCGTTAAATGTCCGCCACGACCATGACGCCATTCTGTAAAAACATGGTCTTGGAGTTATAATCTATAATTTTAACACTTTTCTCGGTGAAAATTGAACATGGGGCCTTACCCAAATCGAGATCGTGGATGGACGGACGTAAACTAAAATGGGTATTTTTGTACAGGGCATCTAATATCTTAGATTTCACTTGACTTATTGTATCACAGTCCAATACTTTGCACTGTATCTTTTCTTCTAACTCCTCTTGCACAACTTGAAACGTCTAAGAAAAAAAATTACAGCAATGACCACCAGTGAAATATGTACAGCGTCAGAGGGATTATGTTTTGTCTAACATACCTGATAAGACTGATATGGGATTTTCTCATAGTATGGATCTTCTTGGACGAGATGAATAGTCTGTCACATAAAACGGATAAATATTTTAGACCACGATGAGATAAAAAAAATTCCAATTCTCAAAGCTTCAACATACCACTATGGAATAATCCATTGGCTCTCTCAAGAGCCTCTCTTCAGACAACGAATATCTTGCGTCATGCGTGATTGCGTCAACAGGTCCCTTTTCAATTTGATACTTGATCGCTTTGAAAAGAAGGAATAACGAAGGACCCACTTGGTCCTTCAGGTAATTGTACATACATAGTGCCATCCAGTTGGACAACATCTTCTCCACAACCGTTTCTGTACGACGAAGCATCACTTGAGGATGCTTTGATCCCACTGACTTGTTGATTAGCTTATGGAGAAGGCTCTGAAGTATATCTGTGGCATACTCCATTTTTCCCATTAAAATAATCATAAGTAGTGACGCGACATTCACTCTGCAAGTAGAAAAAGGTTCTATTATTACCAAATTGCTTTCGAATTATCCCTTAACATATATTTGCACTATGACTTACTTGTCTCGCAACTTAAAACTTCTTTGGCCTTCCAGCGTTTCAATAAACGTCAAGAGAAAGTACTTATTATTTAGCAGCATTTCAAATTGACTCATAGCTGCATCATAATTTGTTGATGGGCAATCGATTCGCATTTTGGGATCGCGTAAAATGGGGTGTTCGGTGACTCCAGGGAAGAAAACTTTCATCACGTAGTTTTTATGATCCAAAGTAGGAATGGCGGAAGCTCCCAGGTCCGCTGTCAAGTCCCTCATATCTGTTTGGAGCTCGGCAAAAGCTAAACACAAGAAAATTATTCGTTGAATTTAGCATTAAGATTTTTAAAGGCTCTTTATAATTACCAGTGAAAGGATTTACTGTGTACCTTGTTTACACTCTGAGCGAACGTTACTCTCCAGCGTATCCATCTGTATCTGTATTCGCTTGTATTCTCGTTCTGCTTGCGTTGACTTTCGACGAAATAACATAACAATTACTCCACATACACAGAGGAAAATTATGGCGGCCACAGATAGGATCCAATACGCCTCTGATGGGAAAACTGAGTTTTTCGTTAGCTCGTATTGCAAATAGCCAACTTGAAATTTAAGAAATTGCCCGATCTTCACAGTAACCATGGGTAGCCCTCTGTCATCGTTCCCTGGTGGCTGGAGCTCGGGTGGATTGCAAAACAACTGTGTTCTCGCCAGTGATGTTACGTTACACTTTTGCGAGCCAATCATTACTGTCAAATCTGTTTCGTCACAAGCTTCGCTTAAATTTTCACCCTGTAAAACAATCAGAAACACAATCGTTACAGCATAGACCATCTAAAACATCAACACTCAAACTAAGACGATGTAAAGAGCTTACCTCAATAACAAGGGGGTTCCCTTTAAAAAGTTTTAGGTTGTTGGGGAAAGGTGTTACAATAGGATCTTCAACGTAGACTAATTGAGATTTGTCGGTGGGTAAATGGTTTTGCAAGTTCAACACCGACTCAACGTTATCCATGACGAAGCCAATTCGCTTGGTCAGTTCAAACGCTCGATCTCCTCGTCGATTTGATGCTCCGCGAACGGAACGACGCGAAGTGAGAGCATCGGCGTCCTCCCGCGGGAAGTAGCCGACGTTGATCCGTGTTTCCCAATCAACGTTAATGGGTGGTGAAGGGCATTCGATTTGAGTTGGGTTGATTACCGTGCAGGTCTGCATTAAGCAACGTCGAGCATTATTCGTCAAATTTATTATACCCATTTCAGCGACATGGTTTGCAACAATAATACTTACCGTCCGATTAACAACTGTTTGAGTGTGATGGTCAAAGTAAACGATCATTTCTGGACTTTGAATTGCATCAAAATGAGTTCCATGGACAGTAATCATTCGCCCTCCAGAAACAAAACTTTTCAGTGGCTTAATTTCGATGATTGTCGGGTCTGGCATGTATCTGTAGAGGAATCCGTCCTCAAGTACTCTCACTGCATTGTCGACGGTAACTTGAAGCCTGCCAATGGATTCGTTCAAGCTCGCTGCGGACGTCGTACAAGTAATTCGCGAGCTGGAAGAGTGCGTTGCGTTTACATGACACGGGTAATCCTTGAGTTGGACTCGAATACTTGAACCAATGTTCAAATAGGATCCCATTATCGTCAACTGAGTCCCTCCACTTTTTGGCCCTTTGTTGGGTGTCACACCAGTCACTCTAATGTTCTACAATGTTTCATACGAGACGTGTTTAAAAATACGACATTCCGCTAGTCCCCAGATAGTCGGATAAATCCTTCTCGAGAATTGATTTTAAATTGAACATACCTTATAGCTGTAATGCACTGACGAATTTGTAAATCCCACTGCGTTTCCAACTCTTATCGGACTGTCAAGTTCCCTCTCAACAGGCCCCGTTCGACAAACGATCTTCACGGAAACCTGATAGTCAACTAGTTCACAAGGCACGTACCCAATATGGATTTTGCCACGTACGTCTTCCTCCTTGAGACCGAGGTCAGACCCTTCAATCGTTAGCAGTGTGCCCCCTTCAATTGGACCACTCAGCGGCTTTATCTGTTTAAAACGACATATTAGATTATCACCATGGTCTAACAACATATCTCTCTCGGAGAACGATCAGCCAATATCCATCTTCCATCTAAATTACTATTATTCCTCCTCTATGGATATCCCTTATCCAGTCATTCTTATGGTCTGTCTAACAAGCATTCTTTTCCTTCTTGCTTCCAATTTTACTCCTTCCACTATTCAATCTGTCTTGTTCAAGTGGACGAGTTTGTTCGAGTGAATGGGGGAGATAGAGGGTGAACAACTGGAGAGGAAGGAAGTCGAAAAAAAAGAAAGGACAACTGTGCCAACAGAGTTTTTTTCTTCATCTTTCGTCCTCATAGCATGTAAGTAATGTGGCATGCCATTAGAGCCAAAGTGCTTTCTATATCAACCACCATTTATCCTTCTACATACATTCGCACAAAACAAACGACGATGATGATCGAAGAGCCAAATGGGAGTGAGTGACCATTCAAACTCATCATTGGAAAAAGTTACTCCTCTACCCCACACGCTAAAAAAAATAAACCATCAACGCCACTGATATGGGCTGTTGTAAAGAACAAAGGTTTCCTTCTCCGTTTCTCTCTTTCTCTTTTCCATATAGGAGTAAACTTCACAGACGAAAAAGTATACATTTCTTTGTCAACAGTACTATAAAACATAGTTACTAGTCCTTTTGTTCAACCGTTCAACAAAAGGAGGAGACATCAAAAGCTCAGCAACGAGGGAAGAGAGGAATTACACAAGAATAGCAAATATTCTTTTTTTCTCTAAAGAAACTATACGCAACGGATGGAATAGTCGTACACAGTCTACAAAAGATTTTTGTAGTTTGTACCAAAGTCAATTACCCAAAGATCGTTAAGATTGTTCTTAATTACATACATGTGATCATGGATACGATGACAGGAGATCTAATATGATTTTTTTGTGCATGAATCATTCGTGCAGACTGGAGCGGTGAAGTTAATAAAAATTCTTTTTCTATCCAAATAATACAATGACAGCAAGCTCACGGAAGGGATTACGGGTGATGCACGATCTAGTGTCCATCCTTCCTGTTTCTCTCTCTCTCTCTCTTCGGTACTATATACCTCCTCTATTGTCTCTTTTCGATCAATATCATTACTATCAGGAGGATTTTCATTTCAAAGAAGAAGGATTTAAAAACAAAATTCGAAGCGAGCATAGAGCATACGGAAAATTTCTAGTTGCTGACTGCCCTTGTTTGAATTTTTGCAGGGTCTCACCGTTTTCACAGCCATCAGCTCTAGAATGAGTATCAGTTACAAAGTTTTGATCTGTTTTCGTGATAATCGAGGGTATAAAATACAATAAACAATTGTTGTGGTGGAAATAGACAAGCTGCCTTTTCAATGCAGACAATGCATTTTTGTTTGTAATGAGATTCGGTTTCAGAGTCGTGAGGTTTATTGACAAGGATGCGTCTGCGGCTAAAGAGGATTGAAAAGAATAATTTTATTTTTAAAAATAGAATAGTAAGTAGCCTCTTGTTAAAGAATATTTCTTGCTGTTTGTGTTAAAAGGCCGATCAGCTTGTAAAAATCATGTTTGTTTCTGATGTTTACTCCTTATATTATAAAATGCTTTATATTTTTTGCATCGCACTTCATCGTCAGCATGATTTAGCACATTTTTTCCTCAACTTGACACATGATTTGGTTGTGGTTGACAAAAAAAATTGACGTGTCCCTGATGTAGGAGGATAATCTTGAGATGACAACGATTCTGAAGCTTTGTCATTCCCGTAAAAGCCACTCGAATATGTATGAGCGACTTTTATTTTTCAAGTAATATTTATCTTCGGTAGACTTACCACATCAATGCGGGGTTTCGGACATTTGGAAACTGCCGACTTGAGGCATGACTCTCTGTAGGTGCACTGCTCCCCACACCATGTGCACTTATATTTGGCGTTGCTTGGAGTGACGCACAAGGAGCAGTCTGGATGACCTCTGTGGGAGCCCAAAATCTCGCATTTGTACAATGTAAAATTCATCGTGTCCAAGTGATGATTCTCCTTCCAGATCACGGTCACACTTCCCTCGTACTCACCCACTTGGCTTTTATACGAAAGCTATAAAATACAGAATAAGAGAGTAGCGTGAGCAAATAAAAATTTTAAAACATAACTTGCATTTTAGGGGGAAATCATTTTTATGGCAACATTAAATTGACCTTTTAATGGGATCGCAACCAGAATAAGAGAAAATGGATGGAAAAGAGCCAAAAGAAAATGAAGGCGCACTAAAAACTACGCAACCCGGATCATGATCAAATATAATGGTCATTCAACATGTCTACTACGACTATAGTAAATCTAGTGTCGCATTCTTTTCCAAAGTTTTGTTGCGCTGCCATTTTTTAACTCTTTTTTATGTATGTATATTACCCATCAATCAGAGGAAATAAGTACGAGTTAAATTGTCTTTAAAACGAAAACAGTAATGCCCTAATAGTAGAAAGAATACTGCTTGGTTCCACTGTGAAAAACGACCAAGCTGCCTCGCCTGGTTAAATTTTATTCTTGCTAGAATGAATGCTCTGATTTCTCTAACTCCCACTCCGCCCCCACTACTATTTCCTTGACCATTGTTATTCCAAAATAATAAAAATGGTTTTCATTTACTGCTCCACTCAACATGCCATCACCTCCATGACTGCTGCAACAAGACACCAAAAAGCTGTAAAATTTCCCTTTCATTTTTATGGGTACTTAATGTCAGCAGAAAAACGAGGAAGTGAAAACACCCAGTTGTAAAGCTGAACCTCTCGTCGTCGTAGGCTTTTTTTAAAAGAAAACGGTGGGAGTAACACAAGCTTGTACGTGGGGACGAGTAAGTACAATTACAAAACCCAGTGTCCTCCACACATCAAATTTTAAAGTTTTCTCACACTGTCATTCTGGGAAGGTAATGGTGGAGGGATGGAGGTTGATGGTAATTTTAGGTACTCTGCGAGGATCATAATAATAGAGTGATGTCTTCATACGCTGTGTTCATGAGTATTGGTGGCAGGAGAGCGTTGGGATAGGGATACCTACACGATGAAGAATAAAGTAGTGGGGAAACCCACAACTGTATGTGCA